>JANHGC010000548.1:147967-160006 GCA_027560395.1 Boaedon fuliginosus | reverse complement strand
CTATCTATCTATCTATCTATCTATCTATCTATCTATCTATCTATCTATCTATCTATCTATCTATCTATCTACCGTATCTATCTATCACCATCTATCAATCTAATACTTATCATGGAATAGCTTACATAAGGGAGAAAAAAATAATATCACAAGATCATCATAGAACATTTTTTCCCAACAATGAGTGATTATATTATACTTATAAGATGTAATCTACAATAATCAACATTTGGCAAAGTGTCAGTCTTCATCTTCCATAATAACAATGTAAGTGTAATGTTTACACAAGATCTCAGCAATATGACAAACAGTTGAAATCTGCCCAAGTTATGTTCCAAAGTAATCACCATATAAGTAATGTTTCTTGTAGAAAATTCTTCTCTTTCAAACATGTTGCCAAATGAAAATAAAATAAAAATAGCATGATGCACCTTTTCCGATCTCTTTATTCTCCAGATATCTCACAACTCCTAACTTCAAGCCAGCATGGAAGCCATGTTGGCTATGAATTTAAGGGATGAAGTCCCAACTCATCTAGAAAATGTCAACTTTCAGTGTCAACCATGCTTACTTCCTGCCTAGTTAGTATTCCCACTTCAGGCAGATTTATTTAGTATCAGGTCATTAATACTGGCATAAATCCATAACTGTCTAGTTCTAATTATGTTCTCATTAGGGGAATTGAAGGGTAAATATACTGAATGAATTTGTAATTTAGGAAATGCTACTTTACTCTCTTGTCCATTCAGAGGCCTAAATGAGTAAATAGGTGCAGAACATTCCAGAAAATATATAGTAATAATGAATTTCCAAAATTCATTCAGGAGATTGAGCAATAGTACCTGCCAAAGCAGACAGATTGGGTAAAATCTAATCAGTCAGTCAGTCAGTCAGTCAGTCAGTCAGTCAGTCAGTCAGTCAGTCAGTCAATGAGTCAGATTTGTTCAGAAGCAGCTTTAAACTCAGTAAATCTATGAGTTTAAATTAGACTTAATTTCTGTGAAATTACTATCTTTTGTTTAAGGTAAAATTTATTACAGAGGTAATCTTTTCTACTCCTTGATGTATTATGCAGAACACATATAACATCCTGATAAAGGTGGGTACTTTATCAAATGCATGGGATTCTTAGGGAAGAACAGAACTGATTTCAATTGTCATAGTTACCAATAACGAAAAGCAAAAAGGCTTTTCCTTCACAAGTGTCCAACTAATACCTATTTTTTTGTTCCTCCTACAGATGGGGACTTTCCAAGATATCAGATTATTATTTTGAATTGTAATGCATCCTTTATCTAGATGTATTAAGATTGGATTTATAGATTAACATTTACCACAAGTTAACCACAAGATTCTGGTATGGAATTGTAAATAAACAAATAACTGTTACTAAATTCCCCCAAGCCGAATACATTAAGTGCAATGAAGATGTTCTGTGTTGAGTTGTTCTGTGTTGAGTAAGCCTGTTTCACAGCTGCAAAAATGGGAGAGAATCATTGGTCCTCATATACATGGATCAAATGGCATTAATGTTTAGGTGTACCTCTTCAAGTAGGCCAGGTCCAGAAACAGACTCCACAAGTATTTCTGGGACTCTACTTTGTTATTGCAGGGTATAACAAAAGAATCTTGAAAACCTGACAGTTTTTCTTTCCTCCCTTCTACTAAAGAGAATCAAGGTAAAGCAATCTTGAGTTTCTTTCTCACCCTCTTGCCTTTTAGGGCTAGTCTGGTGTAAATGTAATTTCTTCTTCAGGGTTATTTTCTTATTCTTCTAGAATTCTGAAGCAAACTTACAACAAAAAAATCTCATGTCCCATAGTGGATGGAATTGGCAGCACTTTTGTATAACATGCTTAAGTGAGTCAGGAGGTGGGATAATGAATCATGTGAACACCCTAGCTCAGTGGTGGCGAGCCTTTTCTGTTTCACATCCCAAAAGTGCATGCATGTCCACCCCGTGTGCATGCACACATGACCCCTGCACATGCGCACATGCCCCCATCCGTGTGCAATCTTCCCTCTTCCAAAAAACAGCTGATCAGCACTGCCAAAAAACAGCTGATCAGCACTGCCACGGAAGCGGGAAGAGAGAAGAAAAGCAAATATAGAGCTGGGACAGGTGGGAAGGCCTTTTTTCAAAATGCAGATTGCGGGAGGCATGTGCGCATGTGCATGGGGTGATAGCTCGCGTGCCTGTAGGGAGGCCTCTACGTGCCACCTTGGGCATGCATGCCATAGATTCACCACCATGGCCCTAGCTCAAACACCTGTCCCAGACAATTAATTCAACAGGGATTAGTCATAACCTAAATAAAACAACTGTTATTTTTAATATTTATTTTCCAAATTCCCATCCAAAATAGCTAATTTGATTATTAGTAGAAAAAGAGCCAACTTTGTGTACTTTTTAAGGCATCAGATTAGAAATATTGAGTCTGTGAATTGTAGTCCTCTCTTAGGCACAAAATCACCTGGGTGACTTTGGGCCAGTCACTTTCTCTCAGCCCTTAGAAACAGGCAACAGCAAACCATTTCTGAAAAAAAGTTCCAAGAAAACTTGTCCAGACAGTCTCTAAGAATGAGTGAACAGGGGGGGGAAAGCAGAAAAGTGGCTCAAACAATAAACAAGTAGTGCATTGCCCAGTGAGTGATGAGCTGGTTCTTGGCTATTGCAGCATTTACTCCGCAGTCCATAAGATGATCTCCATTTCAGATCCAACCTCTAGCCAAAGAGAAACTAGAATCCCTTCCTTGCCTTCTCTTGACTCTTAAGTTTGAGAGTCAAATCAACACTTGGCTCTTAAAAGCACCCTTCCAATTGAACCTTTGCAGTAGACCTTGTGAGACAGAGCAGTTTACAGTTCTCTTTTCACCATACGTGCATAATAATGATGAGCAGCTGACCATAAGGAACATGGCAACATGTAAGCAAATATGGAAACTATTAAGCATTATTTAGCAACATAGACCACATGCAGCTGTTTTGGTGCGTTTATGCAAGCTATCAGAATTAAATTAGGGTCCTGAAATGGAGAAAACAGGGTTATTTCCGTTTTTCGTTCCATCTTGGCGTGAACAAGTGCCAGATGGGAAGAAAAGCTTGCATCCAGAGGTATTCAACAATTTTTCAGCAAAATTTTCCTATTTGACACAGAAATCTTCTTGTCTGCATGCCAGTGTTGTGTTTTATGGGTATTATATGCCAGCTAAAAGAAAAGTATTGCCTTGGTTTTGGCCAGAGATTTCAGTGGGCCCAGGGAATAGAAGACTACTTCCTGAGTACTATAGAGACCCAAAACTCATATTAGTAATCCCCTCTACTTTTTACTATAAGGAATAGTAATTGCCTACTTTTGGCTCCCCTCCCCCTAGTTCTTTCCATAGTGCTATTGGTACATTTTATGTTGCCGAGGATTGGGGATATTTTTTTAAGCACAAGCAGAACTGGAGATGGCCACCTGTCTCCAATATGTTGTCAAGCAGGATGCTCTTTTTGTTCCATCTCAAAATGCACACAGCACCAAAACCCCTCCATTTTTCCTGATGTTGTCTCCAATTTCCATGGATATTTCAGTTCACATAGAAAACCACTGAGGCCCCTTGAAAATTGTTGTGCTGTATGAAATGGAGGACGAATGTAAGACTGTTTCTTGAGTTGAGGATGGCAAAGAACACCAATAATATTTGGAACATGGCTAATTTTGACAGGACTGTCCTGAAAATCCTGGTTATTTATTTATTTATTTATTTATTTGGATTTATACCCCGCCTCATTTCCCCGATCAAGGGGAACTCGAGGCGGCTAATCTCGTCATACATTTTTGATGGATGAAGAATAATTATGTCATGTTAAGATTGAAACATGAAGGGATGCAGAGAAGTACTGGGATAATTGTGTATCACTTTTAGTTTTGGGGGGGAGGGGGACTCCACACCCCTTTTCACTGCCCTGAGAGACTTTTCTATTCTACTTCTATTCTTCTATTCAATCAATCAACAATTTTCTCTCTATACTGATAAGCTATCTTTTTTCTTATATCAGGCAAATGAGGCAGGAGTTAAATGTTTTAGCTTACCTTAATCTTACTCTTAAATCTTATAGGAAATTTTTATTGACGTTCATGCCAGAAATTGAAGGGCCGAGAACTATTTGCCACAAGGACTGCTCCACTGAAGCAGCATATATTGTCACATCATCCAGCTGTTTTTAAAGGACTCATCTTCATGACACGTCTCTGTTTCATTTCCAATGAATTATGGAATCATCTACGTTGTTTTTAGTTCTTTCTCTATTAAAGTGGTGTTTTCCCTCTTCTTTCACCACAAAACTTGCCATAATAACAGTGCCTTGTGATCATGTCAATCATGAAATGGGATTAGCCACCTGAAGCTTCTGAACACAGTTCTTTACCCTGCACTCACAGGGCCCAGATGATCATTTTACCTTCAGCAAACCTGTGTTTTGCCAAAAAAGTCTGCTAGGTGTTACACATTCTCCTTATTTCTATGCATCTATCAGTTTTCTGGAAAAGTGGTATATTTTTAAAGAGACAACAACATGTGTTTACTGTCTTGCAGAAGACCACTAAACCTGCCTTTTAAAAAAAGCTGGTTTATTTATCTAGTGAAGATTGGGTTCTGCCAAAAATTCTTATTGTTTGGGTCCAATAGGGGCTTTACGTGGTCATATTTTCCATTACATTTTTCAAATTAGAGTTCCAAGGTTATTTTTCAACAGTTTGGGTGCTGTTGATTGCAGATCATTGCTGCCAGCACTGTGATCCATGTGCGGTACTTTTCATATGCAGATATATGAGAGTAGGAAGAACTTGCTGGGATGTTGTTTTTTTAAACCTTTCCTGAATACAAGCCTATAAATCTTCTGGGAAATCAGCAATATGTTAATAAATAAATAAATATTCCAGCTAGCTGACATGTTGAAGCAAGACATAACTTTGTTGATGTGTTTGCAAGTTTTCTCCTGCTCCACCTTGCATCCTTCTCTGCCTCACCAACCTGTCAGCCAAAACTTTTTTTGGACATGAGAATATCCATCTTTTGGAACATTGGCATTATCCACCCCACCTCCTCTAATAGAGCTGTTGAAAGACAATTCGATGCTTGCTGGAGTCCCCCAACCTATCCCCCTGATAGATTACGTGGAGTGATTGATGGTTGTTTTCCTGCCAGTAGGTGATACTAAGTGGAAAAGGAGAAGAAACTGGAGAATCAACCAATCCTCTGCTTTCAGATGGTACCACACTAAACTAGTGAGGAGGGCACCTCTCACTACCAAAATATGTGAAAGCTTAGCCATGTGAGACAGCATGTGTGGAATGCACCTTAATGTAGCCATTGGAAAGAATCCTAAAGGAGTTAGTGCAATTTAAGCCGAAATGCTTTCAACCTCTTTCTCACCAGCTGTTCTGGCTGATAAAGTCCTGGCCACATAACCAAAACACAGTAGCTATAAGTATGTAACAAGATGGTTTCATATATGCGTATGCTGTTTTTCCAGGTAAGCAGCATCGAATTATACCTTGCATGTGTGTCTGGAATATGAATGGCCATCACCAAAGGAAGAAAAGTATAGCAAACATTTGCATATGAACCTTTCTTTGCCTTTGGCTCCTACTTCCCGGGGAAAGAAGGCACCCTGAGACATATGGTGTTTGTTTTCACTTGTGCTGTTTCCGCTTGGCTTTAGACATTTGCTCATCTGCTACGTTTATGGCTTCTAAGTTTAAACTTAAAACAGAGGGTAGGCTGGATGTTGTGGGGAACATATGGGTAGATGGAAAATAAACAGCCCAAAGAATCTTTTGCCTATAAGGAATTACGAGAAAGGAAAGAAGTCTGTCCAATACACCAGGGAATCATCTGCAGACCTGGAAAAGTTCAACCAAGTTATGTTCCTCTAGTCTTCCCTTTCCAAAAGAAATTGTCACAAGGAGAAGTATTTTAATTCTTCCTGAATGTGGTCAATCATATGTTGACTCCCTAAAATAGCTCTTATTTGATGAAGCAGCTGAGGGAAAGTTAAAAGGAAACAAAGCATGGTAACACTGGGACTTTGTGGAGCTTGGACCATTTGTCCCTTGGAGTGATTTCTTGTTTTATCACTTCCCGTAAGTTTTAAGCTCCAGTTTCCCTAGGGGTCCTTCAAAGGGGATGCTGGTTTGATTGTTTCATAGCTTTCCCTCAGGGAAAGAGGGAAGCATGAAACTGACAAGAATCCATTAGTTTTCCTTTTCTCTTTAGTTGTGGGCAAAACGTGTTTTTTTAAAAAATTTCTTTTATGTGAAGGGGATTGGGTGAAGGAATGTTTATCATTGCTGGACTGGGAGAGGCAGCTAGAAAAGTCACAATGATTTTCACTCGTTGCTGTCAACCTTATTATCTGATCAAGTTATTCGGTGGTCAGTTTCAAACTGCTTTTGAGAGCTTGGAGATTGGAAATGGTGACGGGAACACTCAGTTTCTGCAGCATTTCTTACTTCATAATCAATATTTTCACCCTTACTCTCTTTAAACTGGTGCACTTCTTCCTTCCTATTTGTGTAGATATTTATCTGAAAAGATACTATCCAATTGCTTCTATAGATCCTTGGCCTACACAGATGGAAAGCAGTGGGATTCATATTGACAGTAACCAACTTCTCAAAGAAGGTTAGGCAGGTGTGCTTCCCACCTGCTAGAAGAAGTCATGCCTGCCAAAAATTGCTTTTTTCTTTCTGGGTACGGAAGGAACACCCTTTAAGACAAGGTGTTGACAATCTTGTCAAGGAGTGTCAGTAGCCTGTTCAGGCAAGCAGCAATTGATATCCTGATGAAAGAAGAGTTCTGTGGCCAATGCCGAAAACTAGGAAGGGTGTGGCTGAAACCAAAGAAATTCAGCCTTATCACAAATTATAGATTTGGCCCATGGATCTCATCATTGCCATTATACACTGACTGGTGAAAGCCTTCCAGATTTCAGCTAGGAGCATTTCCCAGGACCCCCTGGAGAGGAGGAAGTTGCAGGAATGGGATATTGTTTAAGTCTCCATCTTTGTGTCGTTATTGGCTTGGCCAGCAGTAGGAAATGCTCCTATATAAATATGAAATCACAAGAAGACTCCTGCTAGATTAGGTCACAATGACCTTGCTCCTCCTTTACATAGTCTTGTAAAACATAGTCTTCGATGTTTTGGGATGCCAAAAAGCAAGCTCCTACCTCTATGTTCCAAACTTGAGGTCTGCTTTAGCTTTATGATTACTGATCTTCTTCATGGATTTGTCCAAACTACTTATAAAGGTCTCTCTCTTAAGAGGCTCTCCTCCTAACCTCCAGTGACAATTTCAAAAGTTCAGTGGTACATTTCCTTTTGTCTATAAGCAGGGGAAAAAAAACTTCTTCCAAATCATTCTTCTAGATACCACTTGTAATTTTTCAGCCCTATCTCAATGCCCTCTATTCCAATGGATTCCTAAATTTTAAAATCCTGAAACATTGCAAAGTTTTCTCATCGCACAGTCCCTTTGCTTGGATGCCTTCTTCTGTGCCTTCTTGAGGATTACAATAAGGAAATACACAATGAAAAAAAATCATTCTTTAAATAATATTTTGACAATCTGCTATATTGCTCATGGAAGGACACATCTGACATTATAGCTCATAACCAATGTAATACAATACAGATTCTAAAATAAGATTAACTGAGTTCAGTAGATTTCCCTCTAGGTAAATCTAGTTAGAATTGGGGCTTAAATTCCCTTGCCCCACTGAAAAATTTTGAGGTAATTTTTATTTGCATTTTAAAAAACTTTTCTTGAAGAAAGCCAGATCGTGTAGACTTTGACTGAAAAGAAGAAAAGAATGTCCTGCTTTTTTTCCCTTCTAAATGTCGAGTGGAAATTACGTCAGAATCAGGATACATAAAATTCCTCTTAACTTTTTTTTTTTTTACCAGAGAAGGGAAATGATCTGAAGTTGAGCTACTTTAAAAATTAAATCATTTGTTATAACAAAAGTACATGTTGACATACATACATACATACTAAGTGCTACTCACATAAATGTATCCTATCATGGTTAAGTCAATGGATATTATTTCCTGTTCAGTAAAGCAGAAGCCAATTACAGGTAGTTCTAGACTTATGACCACAACTGAGCCAAACATTTATGTTGCTAAGTGAAACATTTGTAAGGGAATTTTGCCCCATTTTACAACTTTTCTTATAACTGTTGTTAAGTGAACCATGGAAGTTGTTAAGTTAATAACATGGTTTTTAAGTGAATCTGGCTTCTCCATTGACTTTGCTTGTCAGAAGATTGTCAAAAGTTAATCACGTGACCCCGGACAGCACAACCATCATAAATATGAACCAGTTTCCAAGCATCTGAATTTTGAACATGTGACCATGGGGATGCTGCAATGGTTGTAATGGTGAAAAATGGTCATAAGTCACTTTTTCCAGTGCTGTTGTAACTTTGAATGGACACTAAAAGAACTGCTGTAAGTCAAAAACTACCTATATTACTGGTATTTCTTTGCCACTTAGAGCCACTCTAAGAATTGAATGGCAAAGAATTGATTCACAATCATTTGCTTATATATCATTAAACATGGAGAAGCTTCCATTGACTTAACCAAAATTGCACTCATTGCTTTGAACTGTCTTACCATTTCAAGTTTCAGCTAAGTACAAACTGTTTTGCAGATCTATTTATCAGGAATCCAAGTAATAAAAAGCATTCAGAAGTAGTTGCCAAAATGCCTCTGATTATTTTTATGAGAAACATTTTTCTTCTCTTCCTTCCGCATTGTGGGTTTTCAGATAATGGCATGAATCCTAGTAAAACAAAGCAAACATTTTTATTTTTCTGAAGGGAACCTTCTCCTGCTCCTGCTCCTCCTGCTGCTCCTCCTGCTTCTCCTCCATACAATTGGATTTTCTATTTTGATTTTGGTAAAGAAGACTTTTCAGTTTTCACGTCCTCTCCCGAAGATAATTGTAAATAATGATCTGAGTTAGATATTAATTCAGAATATTCCAGCACTTATTTTAAAACACACATCACTAGGTCAGTTTTGCTGTCTCAACCAGCTCCATTAACTTTACCATCCATTCTTCCATTGAAGGTAATTTCAAATCTTTTCACATGAAATTAAGGTGAGAAATATGCCACCTGTTTTCCGGTTCATCCTTTATATTGCCGCCTCGAGTACAAATCTAATAAATAAATAAATAAATAAATAAATATACCACCACCAAGACAAAAATTAAGAAGATGAAACTTTTCTTGATCTATACTAAATCTTGCTTTATTGCTTATTGACAGCCAGTCAGATCCTGGATCAAGCATAGAAAATTTTTCTGCCTCTATCTAACTTACAGGATTCATGTGATAGCACGCACTGTGTTGATTTTTATAGAGTTTACTTTTCAATAAATTTACATAAAGTTTTTATGCTATTTTGTAGGCTTTTTCAGAGCAATATAGTGCACAATATGTATATGTGTGCTGCATAACTACTCAACAAATGAATGAATGGAATCCAGTGTATTCAAAATAAACCAGTTTTTTTTCCAGTGTGATGCACTCCAGATGTGTGAAAATTGTACCTTTTAGATTTCCAAAGTGTGGTCATGCTGGCTAGGAATCCTTGGATAACTGTTTTAGGGCTAGGGCCTAAAAGTTGTTGAGAAAGGTGGATTAGATTCCTGAAATTAGTAATTTCAGACCTTCTAGGAGGTACTGCTACTTCAGATTTTTATCTTGGAAAACCCTGGAACAAACATCTATATTGTCAAAAACATACTGGGATGATCAACCTTTCTACTTCCCATCGCTTCTGAATCTATTTTAAAAGGCACTAAGTAAGACCTTGGTTGTTTGACTACTTCCTGACTGGATTCCTTTTTGAGGACCTGTATACTGCATGAGCCAGAAGGAGAAAATATCTACAGATCCCACACATCCTGGACATCAACTCTTTTGACTCCTCTCCTCTGGACATCGCTACAGGGTGGCGAACCTTTTCAGGTCCACGTGCCGAAAGTGCGTGCATACCCGTGCATGCGCATGTGCGCATGTCCATCCTCCCTGTGCATGCGTACATGATCCCGTGCATGCACATGCGATCCCCATGTGCATGCGAACACATCCCCTGTGCATGCACACATGCTTCTCCCTCCGTGCACAATCTTCCCTCTTCTGAAAAACAGCTGATCGGGGCTTCCCCGCCAAAGAACGTGGGAAGGAAAAGCAAATAATAGAGCCGGAGCGGGCAAGAGGGCTTTTTTTGAAGCCACAAATTGCGGGAGGTGTGTGAGCATGTGTGTGGGGCGACAGCTCACGTGTCAGGAGGAATGGCTCTGCGTGCCACTTCCAGCATGCGTGCCATAGGTTTGCCACCATGGCTATAGGGCATTGCATGCCAAAACAACTATACACAGTCCCCACCGCCTCCATGCCTTCACTCTGCTGAACAACTAATTCCCTACAGCACTGTCTTATGCGTAAGGTTATTTACCTATGTAGTGGAGGTGTACTGTACTGCTATTATCCTTCTCATCTTTCCTATTACCTTCTCCTATTGGTATCTTAGATTGTATCACTTCATTGTTTGTTTCTTATGATTTATGCTAGTATCTTATGATTTATGAGGTAACATTTTGTTGTTTGTATGTACACAGAGAGCGCGTTCACCAGAGGCAAATTCCTTGTGCGTCCAATCACACTTGGCCAATAAAGAATATTCTATTCAAAGAATATTTCATTTTTGACCTAGGAATCCCAGGAGGGAACCCTGGTAGGGCTGAATCCAAATGAGCCGAAATACTGCTCCTGTGAAGGGAGCAATAAAATGCCCTCCCTCTCATCCTCTGCTCAGAAGAAGAAAAATTGCTGAGAGTTGTTGCAAAAACAAGACCAGCAATTTTAAGAGGTTGCAGGACCTTCCCTGGATACCTTCCTTATGCTTGTGGACAATAGGGATATATATATTCCCAGTCTTCTTCTTCTTAACCCCCTTCCCTCAAACATCTCTAGCCTCCAAGCTGTTTTGGGAGCATTTTAGATATCCCCAAGAATGAAGTCTCTGACTGTGGACACTTCTTTAACCCTGCAAGAAGTCTGAGTATTCTTCTCCCTTCTTTGTTGCCCTTAAACAGCATTTCCTTAATGTGTACAATGGCAAGTCCCCATTACAACATGGTTCAATCAGCAAGATGTTGATCTCACGTTGAAAACAGGATTTGCAGTCCCCAAGCAGTGTATATACTGGAGGAGAGCAAAGCTACTTTTGAAACAAGCAGCATTTTTCATCTCTCTCATGTTATGCTTTAACGTACGGCAAAGAAGAAAAGAGCACAAAAACACAAACAGAACAAAAAATATATTTAAAAAACCCAAAAGATATTAGGGTACATATAATAATTCAATCACATTTTTCTATACATCATTAAACTTTAACCACATTAGATACCGTCATATTCATCCGTCTTTCCAAGAGCCAGTTGATAGACAGAAAGTAAACACATATCCAAAATTGTGAGTTGAGAACACATACTGTTGAGATTATAAATCTGGGAAGCCTCTATCTTTCTGACATTGAACAGTTTGCTATTCTCCATGTTGGATCAATTCACAGTTCCTTATAGAGTGATGTTCCAAATTTTTGGTATGCAATTCAAAAGTACATTCAAAACTTTAAACTGTAGTGAACTTTGTAACAATTTAATGTTATGGGTCTTATGGATTTCAAATCAATCTTATGGTTCTTGAACCAACAAGCTCATAATCAGGGGTGTTAAGTGTTCCCTTTTCATCTTACTCTTCCACCTGAATGAAGCGGATAAGCAACCTTCTGAAATGCTTGAGAGAAACATGAAAAAATTAATAAAAATATTTTCATAACTTTATATTTATTTATTTATTTTATTTATTTATTGTGTTTTTATGCCACCCAACTCCCGAAGGACTCTGGGCGGCTTACAACATAGATAGCAATAGCACTCAGATGTTATATACTGCTTATCAGAGCTTTA
>JANHGC010000548.1:135900-147621 GCA_027560395.1 Boaedon fuliginosus | reverse complement strand
CAGCTTATTGCCCCCAACAATCTGGGTCCTCATTTCACCGACCTTAGAAAGGATAGAAGGCTGAGTCAACCTTGAGCTTAGGGAGATTCGATCTGGCAACCTGCTGAACAACTCAGCAGAGACTGCAGTGCTGCATTTAACCACTGCACCACTGAGGCTTTATAATAACATTAATTTCAATAATTCATTTTTAAAATCACAATAAACACGGAATCCTTGATATGCTTAAAAACCCCTTGCTATTGAGGTTCTAAAATAGGACAATCCCAGTTTATTCCTTAGAGCTCTTGAAAATAATTAAAATCCACTTTAGCTACAAAATAGCCTACATTTAGGATGATCTACTGTAAAGCCCATTCCAATAACGCTAATAATTTAGAAATTTTATATACTGTTAATTTTATATAGTGTTATATACTGCATTTAGGCTTCCTGGTTTTGCCCAAAATTTGCTAAACCAAGGGGTGTTTTTAAATTGCAATTTCACCAAAACTTAAACACCTACGCCACAATGACTTATATCCCTATATAATCAGGCAAAGCAATTTTGACGGCACTAAAAGAAGTAATGTACATGGAGATTGTATTTGCATTCCGGCAAAATTGTTTCAGTGAACATACAACTGCATAATTATCATTCACCTCCATCAGGATTGTACCAATTTTCTATTATTCTTTCACTGAGAAATAAATTCTACCATTCTCCTAGATAGTTACCCCTATTTGTCATGCTAGCTTCCTGAAAGACTAAACTAGCAGGAGGCCTACCTGTTTTCTCTCACTATTGTTCATCCTCTATAAAAAGAGTTTAAAGGAGGCTCCTGTTCTGGTAACTTGCCCATCTGATCTATTTGTGTCATGCTATGTCTAAGACAGCTGCAAAGGTGAGTTTATGCTCGGCTTGTCATGTGAATGCTTTTACCATACAATGAACCTTATCTTTACTTTTATGGCCCTTTGGAGATTTTCCCCAGGCCCTAGTCTTTGTTTCCTGTGTAGCTATGTGCAGATATTATGTGGGCTGGAGAGCAGCCATACATGAAATGTAACCACAGAGGCCAGAGAATTGCTTTTCTCTGATTAATATTAACTAATATTGTTTGAGAATATGGATATTTACTGAGTTTTAGAAACAGATTACTAAGCCTGCACTCTGCATTGAGCTTGAAATAGCAGGATGGGGACTATTTAAAAATGCACATTTTTAGTTATTTTGCATACCCATTCCCAGTCTTGGGTCTTCCACATTTATTAAACTAAAATTTATGTTTTCCTGGTAGGCATAACCCTTGGCCAGGTTGACTCCTCCAGATTTTCTTCTAGTTATTCTTTCAAGAGGAGTTTTCTAAAGTTATTGGTCAGTGGACATGGTCCAACTGAGGACAGATACCTTGTTTATTGTGTCAGCACAAACATTTGTTTTTCCTGATAAACAAAGCACTTGTTTAAGTTTCTAACGTATCTCATCCTCCTGAAGAATCAACATTCTTAGGACAGACTTACAAACAGCAGTAAGAAAACTGGAACAGACTGTTCCCATTAAGGCCATTGGTTCATCTGGCCCAGTGTGGCCTTACACTGGCTAGGATGCACTAAGGCAAACTGGCTGGCTTCCCATTTCCCACTAAGCCATTTCCATATATCTATCAAAGCAATTAGCGGATTCCTCTGGCTTTGCTGCCCTTGCTCTTCAGTGGATCACCAGCTGAACTGGCTCAGTAAGGCAGGTTTGAATTCAGGATTTTACCCATTGCCTCTCACAGTCTCTTGCCATTGCCCACTGTGATGGAGAGTTAACCTCCCAAATGGGTTTTGTAAGCAGGCGGCATACTTTTGGCAAACACAGAGAAGATAGTAATTAATAGCCAGAGGCATAGTGTGGGAAATGTTTCAGATTCTTTGAAAAAGATCAATATTCTAGGGTTGCTATGTAAATATGATAACTTGATAAGGTCTTATTATGCAGACAGGAATGTAGCAAGCTTAAGCCTGATGCATCATTATACGTTTCTCAACTGAAGGAATATATATTCAGTGAAGATTGATTATGCTAAAGAGATCTCTGGGTCTGTGAAAGACCTACTTTCTGGAAATGAAGTAAGATGATCCATGAGACCTATGTCATTGACAATGATGGCTTCTGTGGTTTATTTAAGGTATTGAAACAGACAGCCTGTGATTCACCATTCTTCTACTTGTCCAGATATTCGTACTGAGGCAACCTCATATATGTTGGCCTAGGTAAGGTTTGGTCACTTCCGAACATGTTTAAGATTTGCTTTGCATCTGGACTAGCAGCCACTAGCAGGCTGAAAAAAATATAAATATTAAGTCATGTGCTTATTCATGACTGTACCATAGGCTTTCCCTCTGCCTACCCATCCACCCATCCACACCAGCAGAAAACTATATTGGAATGCATTTTACTGTCCCTACTGCTGATTGCTATCCTCCATCAGATTCCCAGCAATGGTTGGGGTACACCAAGGCTCTGCACTGTCACCGCTTCTGTTTATATTGGTCTTGGATACGCATCAGGCATGACCTGCAGCAGAATGGACCTTGGACTATGCTCTGTGTCAGGGGTCTGCAACCTTAAACACTCAACGACCCATTTGGACCCATTTCAAAAGGAAAGAAAACACCGGGAGCCACAAAACCTGAGTGGGTGTCACTCACTCCCACCCAGTCACATGACCCCCCCAGCCACGCCTACCCAGGTTTTGTGGCTCCCGGTATTTTCTTTTCTCTGGGAAACAGTAATCTCTCTCTCATCTCTTTCTGTCTCATCTCTCCCTCCCTCCCTCTCATATCTCTCTCTGATCTCTCTCCCCCTCTCTCTTTCTCTCTCTGTCGCTCTTTCTCCCTCCCTCTCTCCTTCTCTCTCTCTCCTTCCCCCTCTCTCATCTCCCTCTCTCTCATTTCTCTTATCTCTCATCTCTCTCTCATCTCATCTCTCTCTTTCTCTAACTCTCTCCCTCATCTCTCCCTGAAGAGCTGAGAGGAAACAATTCCACAACCAGTTACTCCAAAATATTTGAAGACAACTGAAAGGCAAGCAGCAATGCTGCCACAGGGCTAATGTCTAAGACCCGCTTAGAACAAGGGCTTAAAATTATGCCTCAAATTGATTATTATCAAACTGTATCTTTCACCATTCAGTGATGCCTGTCACAGAAAAGGAGCAAGAAGGCTCAGTAGTGTGAAGTGAAGAATATGCCAAACTTTTCTTGTGAGCTCATAGCCCCCTCTTAATTTTTATTATTTTAAAATAAAAGGGTTTTTTCCCCAGTCCATGTACCTGGAGGAATGTGATTCCTTAATGGACTGAAACTAGTTTCCTTCCCTAGACAGTAGAAGATACCCTGTCTTCAGTGCTCAGTCTGGGCTCAGCTGCATTCCAGTTTTATGTTTGTCAGAGCATTGCCTCCCTTAATCCGACTTATCCTATGTCTCCCGGCTGCCCTTCTCATTAGTAATGCATTATACTGGGGCAGACATTAAGAAAACATCCTCTTAATAAAGACAGATTGTCTACTTTGCATATGAATGAGAAAAAAGTAAATTAAACATTAAGTATTAAAATCCGGAACCACATGTTCAGTGCTCCCATGATCAGATTTTTTTTATTTCCTGTAAAGTAGATCTTGAGGTTTTGTCCCTGAGCTTTTGCAGATGATAATTCAATTACAAGAGAAAGTGCAGCTATGGCTGGAAACATGCCCATCTTTATTTTATAGCACGCATAATTGTTGCGGCGAATATGTATTTTACTAGAACTCAAAGTGCATAGGACGAAAATCCAACTTCCTCTTTCCTTGGCAAGCATCCCTGTTGTTGCAGTACAGTTAGCAAATTTTGTGTCCAAGACAGTGAAATTACTATAACTGAATAGGCCCAAGTAATGAGTAATGCAGCAATAATTAGGTCAAAATCGACATTGTTGGACTTAAGTTTTCATTATGTCCAATTCAGCATAGCCAAATCGCCATGGGAGATGCACCCTAGTTTCTGGAAGGTTATAATGTATTAGATTCAGGTCAAAATGCATTTAGAACATACCATCTACTTGCCCAGAAAGGCCCACAATAAAGCAGAATTGACTCAACTAAGAGGCATCAATTCTTATTAATTCATGATCAGACATGGGGATCCTATGGGTCTTCAGGTGTTTTGGTTTCGCATTATGCTTGCTGAGACTGGAATTAGACAGAGGTGCTCCAGTTCCATAGTCCCACTGTAAAACAAAATACAGAGTGTATTTGCTGGAGTGAATTATGAAACATCACAGAAATGCTATTAATACATTAGCACGAGTGACAGAAATAGTTTTTGTCCCTTGTTAAAGACTTCTAAAAATAACTCCAAAGTGAGGGGCACTCGTGTTTGTAATATTACTCTATTAAACATATATGCTTGGATATTTCAGCCTTCAGGGTGACAAGATGATACAACTGGATATAAAAATGACATTTTCCATGATCTGCATTTTGTCATGGAAGGTTTTGCAGGGACAGGATTTCTGACCTGAATCTGCTCTGAAAATTTCTGACCCCAGTTAAGGGTGTACGTGTTACTGGTCCAAAGGTTCTTACCTTTAGGGAATGTATTTAACCTCAGAGGCAGGTCTCCCCTGTTGCTATCCTCTTTTTTGGAACAATTTGTTTCTCTCCCTGGAGCTCAAGTGATCCCTCAGGCTTTTGGTGTTCTGCAAGCCATTAACCCCCAACCTGTTTCAGCAAGCTGGGATGGTCTCTCCTGCAAGGGAACATTTGTTGATTCTGGAATTTCAAGGCACTGTGATTTTGGTTTTTTTTTTTTTTTTTGATTCTGGATTAATTGCCATTTGGTTTGCAATGTTATTATTAGTTTTTGACCTTTTTAAATTCACCGTGGTAAGAACTGGGTGAGCTACTCAGAGTCACTTGTTGATTGAAGATGCATATAAATCTAGTAAGCAAGCTAGCCAATATTCATTTTTTTTACCTCCTTGTACTTTCACTTGCTTTATTAAAGATTTCAAACTCTTTCGGATGTATCCTTCTGCTACATGCCAGGGCGAATGCATCCTTCAGCAGCACCTTTCCCCAGACGTCTGCTCCCCACTGGGACACTGACTGAGAGATGCTCGATTTGCACTTCAACACATCTGGAGGACACAAAATTAGAAAAGGCGGTGCTATGGATTAGTGTCAGTTAAAATATGTGACAGGAAATAAAGAGAGACTATAAGGATGGATGTTATACCAGTTTAACTGGTGTAACTTCTGCCAAAGAGTCCAATGGAAATGTAAATCGGGATTTCCCAGTCAATCTTCCAGGCATGATTTGTAGTCTATCTTCATGATTTCCAACTCCTTTAATAAGGGAACTGTCACCTTCCTCTAGACAGATTTCATGGGTGTAAGAAGAAACAATTCTTAATGACCAGAGCCAGGTTCCTGCAATCTGTGTGCTATTCAAAGAACAGTGTTGATGAAGCTAGGAGAGGGAGGAGGCATGGTGTCAACTTTGTTAAACATTTGGTAGCTAGAAGTAAAAGCAAATTTGGTTTTGCTATGATTTAAGTGAGTTAAAGTACATGCTCATATATTCATGGGAATATAGAATGAATTGGAAACCATGGAACAGTTTGGGGCGTGCGTGCATAGGTCGAATGAAATCTTAATTGGGTGTTGCCTCTAAAATAATACAGATGTCTATCAAATTCCAGCCTTCCAGGTCATAATTACTCAATTGCACTTAAGAGGAAAAACAAGACTATTTCTGGGTATGAATTCATTTTTTACTAAAATATTTTTATTTAGACCTGTAATCCACTGGTTGTTCCAAAGCAACTTATAGAGTCAAAAGAACACAAAGGCATAATAAGAAAGGAGAAGGAAAACAGAACTCAGGCGAGAAAGTGACCTAGCATTGCATATCAAGATTGAACATACTATAGAGAGGTCCACCTGATTTGGAATAACATGAATTGTGAAAATATGTGGCTTATGACAAACAGGCAAGTCAACTGAGGGAATAACCTGCAGGAATCGGCTACAAATTAACCTACAAATGAACAGTAAAATAGATAATTGAAGCTTCAGAAAACTGTGAAGCATGGTGAGAGATTTCAGATACTCCCCCCAATTGTTGCAAGCCCAATGTCATGTCAGACCCCAAGATCCAAGAAAGACATGTGGAGTTACTTCTGAGCAGTTTCCTTATTGTTCCTCACCTTATTGTTCCTCAACTATAGACAGAAATCTTGCCAAACTAAAGCAACTATTTTCATCACTATAGCTATATTCTAGGAATGGGTAGGAAAGAACCTTTTTAACTTTCTATCTCCTGACTAAACTTTCCATACTTTGCTTCCCCTTTGCCCCCTGGAATGTAGCCCTGGTCTATCCTTTCTCCTTGCTACACTGTCCACTGTTGGGTTACAAATTGTTTCTTGAGTGCAGGAATGCCAGCTCGTATGAAAGGTACCATCACCTGGGTTTTGGAGCTCTGCTTCCCATCTGAAGCTTCTGAGTCTTCTTTATCAGACCTCCAGTCTAGTGACATCCCCAGTTCCAATGTCCTACAATATCTCACATCCCCTTTCCTCCCGCAGATAGTCATCACCAACCCATTTCAGGGTTTCAGAAAGAGTCCTGGTGAGAGTCACATTGTTAGAATGCAATATTGCAAGCAAACTCTGCCCACAGTCTGGAGTTTGATCCTGATGGAGCTCAAGGTTGACTCAGCCTTCCACCCTTCCAAGATCAGTAAAAGGAGGATCCATATTGTTGGGAGAAATATGCTGCCATTGTAAATGGCCCAGAGTGTGCTGTAAAGCTCTACGGTGTGTAAGTCTAAATAGTGTTGCTATTGCTATTATGTTGGGCTACTATATTCTTGGCTTCCTTTCTCTTTTCTTCCACTTGATCCAACAAAGGCCATGAAGTCCATGTTTTCCCCATCTTTTCTGCCAGCATATCTCTCTTTCACCCTTCCTGAGGAAACCTCTGCCCTTGGTATTTGAAGCATATTCCTTGGAATTCTCTATAGATTCCTGGTGTTTCTAAATCTTTCTTGTATCTTGTTTTTATTTGTATGTATTATGCCCACCAAATCCAGTTCTAGGTCTGATCTTTTAATTCCTGGCTTGTCTTTAATTCCCCCTGCTTGTTTAGAATGTCTTTGTACGTTAACCTTTTGCCTGGGTCTAGGACATTGGGATACACTAATGCTTCTATCGTTAAAATCCAATTGGGGACTTTGAGATAAAATTTGTATTTTATACTTTCCCACATCGTCAGGAGAGCTTTTCTAATATAGTGTCATTCGAAATGTCCCTGGGGCTTACTTTTCCCCTCCCAATGAATGCTGCCAGCCTTGTTGCAGGTCGTGTCCCTCAATTATCAATATTCTCTTATTTCATAGTACTATCCATTCTTTCAACCAGGTGATCGCTGCTGCTTGGTAGTATAATTCCTATTCCGGTAGGCCAAATCCTCCCCTTTCTTTAGCTTCCTGTAGAGTCTTCATTTTTATTCTGGGTTTTTCTCCCTGCCAGATAAATTTTGATATTGGTATCTAATTCTTTGAGATACTTTTTATTTATTAATATTGGGATGGCTTGAAACAAGAACAACAGTTAATGTTCATTTTGATCAATTCTGCCAACTAACGATAGTTGTAAATTTTTCCACCTGTGCAGATCTCATTTTATTTATTGGAGAATTTTATTGTAGTTGTCATCTTTAAGTGACGCACATTTTGCTGTTAGACAAATCCCTAGATATTTAATTTTTGTAGTTGTTGATATGTTCATTGTTTCCTCCAGTTCTGTCTTCTGATTAGCCAACAAACTACGCTAGGTGATATAATCTACCCAAGGAAGTCCATGTCAGGTTAATATTTATTTATTAATGAGTTGATATGGTGCTTGACAAAACTGGGAGACCCAGACTCAGAACTGGAAGAAGCTTACAATCAGAATGACCAAATGAGATTGCTATCTAATCTACATACAGTAGCTTTAGACTGAGCTGAGAGCAAATGGAGGTTCTTCAACTAGGATAATTGTAAGGTATTATAGTTAGGAAAGAAAAAAATGCACAGCATCTGTACAAGATGGGAGATCCCTGGCTTGAAAATACTTCATCAGACAAGGATTTGGTGTGCTTGTTGTGAACAAGCATGAGCTACTAGTATGAGTGAGTTCCTAGAAGGGCTAGTATAGTTCTGCATTGCATTAGAAGAGGTTCTGCATCCAAGAAGTATGAAGTTTTTTTTCTCTTCTCCTCTACACGAGTGAGATCATACAATTCTTGTACTATAGTTCCAGAAAGATATTGGCAGGTCAGAACATAGCAAAACGAAAATGGTCAAAAGATACAGTTACTTCAGGAAGTGCTGTGGTGGTGCAGTGGTTAGAATGCAGTACTGCAGCTAATTCTGCTGACTGCTGACAGCCTTCCATCCTTCTGATGTTATGAACCTCCAACGAATGGCTGGCAAAAAAGTAAAGAGACACTTGGAACTGTTCACAACAGCAAGCCAACTTTACTGGTCCTTCTGCACGGCAACAAGAGTATACAACAAAGGTAAAACCTCTCCAAAGATAGCGCTGGAAGCGACTGCCTTCCAGCACTTTTTAACAATAAACAAACTAGGTGCGTATTCTTCTCCCCACCCCGTCCAGAGACCATCATTATTCATGGGCAGTTCCGTGCTTGTGCCGGCTGCTGGCATTCCTGGTTCCGTCACTGGGACCGCTCCGTGATTTGGCAAGCTGAGGACTCAGACAGGGACTCAGGCTCGACATCTGAGGTCAGTAAAATGAGGACCAAGATTGTTGGGGGCAATGTGCTGTCTCTGTAATCCGCTTAGAGTGGGCTGTAAAGCACTGTGAACCAGTATATAAGTCTAAGTGCTATTGCTATTGCCCCATAAGACAGGTGTCAAACTTGCCGCATCATGTTGCTGTCACACAACATTTTTTTCTCTTTGCGGAGCATGGACTGCCCATGACACATCTGGCCCATGAGCCACCAGTTTGACACCCCTTTCCTATAAGGACAGGCTGAAAAAATGAAATTTAATCAAGAAAATAGAAGATTGAGATGAACTATTAAGTGTTCAGATACATACAAGGACGCATAATTTTCTATTGCCACAGAAGTGAGGACCAGAAATCATGGTCACAAATTACCTAGGTTTCATTTCAGAAAAAGTCTCCTGGTGGTAAGAGAGCTGTGGAAGTTGTGGGTTTGCAGTTTTGAACTGTCATAGTAAATAGTAAATGTGTAATGAGAATACAGTTCATTTGTTCCAAGTTGATCTGAATTCAAAGTGAGATTTGTTTTTAACAAAAGCATAGAAAGCATCAAGTAAAATAATATGTACAATACTTGTCTTATGGTACATCTGTACTAACTGGTTAAAATGGTCTCATGACTTGATTCTAAACCAGCTTAAGAAAATCCTTTCTTGCTGAGAGGATTGCCAACAGCTTGCAAGGTGTTCAGTCTGGATTGCAAACCATTATATCCTCCCCTAGGATAATCGCCCTGCTGTGGTGCCGCTCCTATTCTTCTTCTCCAGCAATGTGACTGACAGTTCCTTCCTGTGTGTGTCTCTCCTTGGAGAGAGGGATTGAGAGAGATAAATGAATGTGCTTGCACACAGACCCACATAGATACATAGACAATTCAATTTATATATACAAATTTAAGGCATTAAATGCATGTACTAGTTTGCACAGCAACTATAAAAAACATTTACTTTAAAAAAATACTTTTCTGTATTTGTTTCTAATGATTTTTTAAAAACTTATATTGTGCATGACTGTTGCAAGCTTACAGTAAGGGTACAGGTTGTCCTGAGTTACCAGCTCTAATTGGGACTGGCAATTCTGTCACTAAGTAAGATGGTAATAAAACGAAACATCAGATGATGACACCCAACTTTCAATGTCAGTTCAGGCTACAGTCCTTAAGTGAATCACCTGCAGTCATTAAACAAACAAACAAACAAACAAACAAACAAACAAACAAACAATTTAATTTGTATGCCGCCCAATCCCACAGGACTCAGGGCGGCTCATAACATAATAAATACATACATCATACAAACAATACATACATCGTACAAACATTTAATATTCCCCTAAAATTACAAATATCGGTGGGTTAATCTAATTCGGCTCGCCGGAACACCCACAAAATCAAAGGACTGCATCTTACAACTTCCTGCTGGTTTCCTCATTGACCTTGCATGTCCAAAGTTGGCAAATGGTGATCAGATATCCGTGGGATGCTGCAATCATTGTAATGTGTACAGATTGCCAAGTATTCAAATTGTGATCACATGATCATGGAGATCTTATAGCACTGGTGTCAAACATGATCGCGTCATGGGCCAGACCCACGTATTGCAATGTTTTTTGCCTTTACAGAGCTGGGATGGGCGTGGCCTGCACGTGATGTATCCGGCCCGCTGCCAGTTTGACAGGCCTGTATGGTGACTGCTAGTTTAAACACTGCTTGCAACTTATGTGAAGTGGAATTGTTGTGTGACTGTATTGTGGAAGAAGAACTATCTGATTGTGCTCTTCTCTTGGTAACTTATTATTTCTGGAACAAGGAAAATTGTAACCTAAAAGGTTTTGGATTGCTGCGTAGAATTGTTCCATTTCTAATTTGAGGCAATTAGTTCCATATTTTAAAATGGAGACCGTATCTCACCTTGACACATCTTTAACTGCTGCTGTAATCACACAAATATTATTAAATGCACTATAAATGGTACAATAATAAAAGAAAAATTTATGGACTAGGAGAGGCCACAGAGAAGTGCTGCCAATTATTATTATTAGTGCTTGGTATTTATTGGCATTAGCTAGCAATGGTCCAGATTACGACAAGACACATCCACTTAAATTTCAAACCTCTTTATTACATTAATCAAGTAATTACTTTACATTAATCAGAGAACATTGCTGGGCTAAAATGTAAATTTCAAATATTTGTGTTTGAAAGCTTAAAGTACTTTCTTTTTAAAGAGATCGGAAATGCAAGTGCAGCTGAAGCTAATTTCAGTGTCATATGTGCCCACTGTTTCAGATTTTATCTTCTGAATTAAAAAATGTAAAGAGATTTCCACAGAGCGCCAGTAAGATATTGCAAGGTCATATTACCAAACCACAGTTTTGGGTTTAAAATGTTTTTGTTTTCATTTCAAATGGTTGTGAGATTCTATAGAAATGTAGCATAGGCAGTATAAAGCTTTCCAGGTTTTAGATTACAATATCCATCATCACTTATCTTTTTTTTTTAAGATTTTTATTATACAAAATTTAAAAAATTACACATAGTTAGACATGTACAAGACAATACAAACAAAAGAAAAACAAACAAACATACATATTTGTATCCATTTCTTTTCTTCGATAACAGTGTTAATATACCACTTGCTTTTCCTATTTATACCCTCTTTTTGGGTTATTTAAATTATTTTTAAACTAGTAGATATATTCACTTCAATTCTTAGTTTTCCTTTGTCTTTCTCCTAACTCCGTTGTTTTTTATTCATTTTCTCCATCCATTCATACCATTGTTCCCATATTTTATAATATTCTGAGTCCCCCTAATCTTTGAGTATCATAGTTAGACGGTCCATTTCTGCACATTCCATGATTTTCCTTCTTAATTTTTCTTCAGTCGGGATATCCTCCACTTTCCACTT
>JANHGC010000548.1:123227-135800 GCA_027560395.1 Boaedon fuliginosus | reverse complement strand
GATATCCTCCACTTTCCACTTTTGCACATATATAATTCTGGCAGCAGTAATAATATGTATTATCATATGTTTTTCCTCCTTCTCAAATTCCTCTGGAAGCATTCCTAATAAAAATATTTCTGGTTCTTTTTTTAATTTCTTTTTTAAAATTTCATAAATCAGTCTCCTTACTTTTTCTCAAATTTTTTTAGCCATCACTTATCATTGCCTTTGTTGATCTAGATGATGGAAGTAGGAGTCTGCAGAACTGAAATTTAGTATTCTATATGTGAAAGATCTTTTCTCCATACGTGATGGTTACATGATAAGCTGAGGAAAAGACTTTGTTTGAATTTTCTTCATAGTTCATGCCCTTTTCATCTATGTATTTAAAATGAGCATATGCTTTCAAACAATATAATAAGTGGACAAAGACTATTACTAAAGTTATACCATGAATGGTGTATTCCCGGCTTTGTGAATTTTCTTCTTTTTGTGTGTCCTTTCCAGCGTGAAATCTTTGTTGTTGGAAAACTATGCTGGGTCTCGGCTAGAACACAGTGAGCTTATCCACCAAGCTCGCAAAGCCAGTGCTATTTATGTGCTGTGCAGTGTTTTGACCTTCTGAATTGGTTTCCCATTTTAGGAAAGGAAGAGGCAGAGACGGCGAGAATGAGACAGGCAGCTTTTTAAAACCTGCTCCACAAAATGATTCCATTCCCATCCATTACACTTTTATTATTTGATCTGGAAACAAAATAGCACCTCGGTGGTTTAAGAGGATGTACCAGTGTGGACTCCCACAATTTATAAGATGAGACCGGAAGACCCTGATGATTTATAAACACAAACACAGTCTCTTTTTGTTGTTTATAATCCTTAATTCCATGGTTTTCCTTCTTTCAGTCATGTTTGTGTATTTTAGACCATGCTTTCATTTTGTCAGGACAACGTTGTGTGTGGTTCCCACACATGAGAAATGTTGTTGGCTGCCTCGAGGCAGTTCCCTTATAGAAAGTCAGAAATGATAGAGATTTCTGACTGCACCACATCCTGACATACTGAATGTGGGTCATTTTTCCAGCACATGTGTGACTGCAGCTGTAGCTGTCTTCTCTAAACTGATGCCCTCCAGATGTGTTGGATTACAATTTCTCTTAATGTCCAGCAAGTCATGGCTATGCTGGCTAGGAATGATGGGAGATGACATCTCACACCAAGTGGGAAAGGTATGCACTCTTCCCCTAAAATAGATCCATAGCTAATGGCATGAGGCTAACACTCCTGTTTCTGAATCACATTTCTCTATATGTGTGTACCTCTCAGGTTAATTACTGGATCTACAAAATCTTTATTACCTGAAGAAGAGCAAGCATTTCCAGAAAAGATTTTAGGTTTAGATTAAGCCTGGTGAGTTAAACAAGTTTTAGTATCTAGAAAAATTTAAAGACCTTTGATAAAAGTTTCAATTATTTAAAAAGCATAGTATCGCATATTCATCAAATATCTGCAGCAATACTGCAATCTTTACATAACTTCAGAGATAGTAGCAATTTGTCTTATAGGTGAGTCACAAACAAGCAAACAAGACCCAGGAGCATCTGTAGGGTGGCTCCAAAAAGTGAAACTGGATAATTCAAGTGGCCATTTTGACTTTTTTCATTCCCCATCCTTGCAGACATCCTTGGATAGAAATAAAATGGCAAATGAGGTACAGAAAGCTAGGTTTCGAGAACTGCAGAAGGGATGGAAGAGATTAAAAAATCTATCCCTCATGTCCATCCATGAAGACTCAAAAGGACAATCTAACCGGGACCACAGTCGTAACTTGGGCGAAGTCAAGGACAGAATTCCTGGAAGCCTGGTTTTCCACCAATAAATCACTAAACAGACACATTGACATTGACTCAATCTACCAACCACTTAGAATGAAAGAACATCAACCATGATCCTGAAGCAGCATTTAAAGACCAACAAACAGCCATGCTGCAAAGTTATAACTTACAGATCACAAGACATCAGACCACATCACACGCAACTGATCAAATCAACCTGAAACCAGACCATGACATCATCAGAAGACAACCAAACAACAACACCAGCACTAATTTTCATCATACAGATGGTACTTAAAACCAAGGACTCTGACTCAGCAACTACAGCCAGCCAATGCCAAATCTGCCTGTTTCTGCTGACAAGAAGCAACAGATAATTTGAACGAAGTGCAATCTTGTAAAAAGGATATCAAGAAATCAAACTATCCCCGAGATCCTTCCAGGATTGTTTTGATGCTCAAGAACTGAAGTTTAAAACTTCCAGGACTTTTAAAATTCTAGACTAAAACATATAACGTCTGTTCTCTCCATTTAAAATCAGGGAGGGATGCTACTGCCCATCCCAAATAATGAACACATTTGGGTTTTGCTCACTAAAAAGGAGCTAAAGATAGTGTGTAAATTGAGTTCTGTTACTTTTGCTTTGGTTAAAACCTAGGCAGATAGATTCTTGGGTTGGTATTTATCATGCATTACTGACTTTGCCCTCAATGAAGTTCTGGGCCAGAAGACTTAACAAGAATATCTTGACTCATTCGCACCCCCAGGCTTGGTGACAACACAGGCTCCTCCTTGCTTCATGCCATGCTGTCCCAGTTCACAAATACCTTCTAAATGTTTCTTCTAGCCGCCTACCCTCTCAGAGCAGGAGGTCCCTAAATTTCCTAATTGAATGAGCAACTTTTTCTCAGAAGGCAATTTGTCCAATTACCAGCACATTTGCAACCTGCAGAAATCTAAAGACCCACTCATTTTTAGAAAGGCCACATTTCCTCTTGAAAGTCATTAGGCTGCTATTTCTTGTCCATTTCCTCTCGGGCAGACGGGTTGGAGGGGTTCAAAGTTGCGCTTCCCAAGGAATGCACCGGATCTTGCTGTTGTCATGTTCCTATAATTGTTTGCATCTAGAGTCCTATTGGAACTGTACTACTCCCAGCCAAAATCTATTTTTGAACCGAGAGGGACCACGCTTTGTAGAAATCATCCTATATCATTGCTCGCTTTTCCAACTTAGTATCCTCCCGATGTGCTGGACCAAGATTGGAGGATAAGAGGTTGGAAAAGTCAAACAGTAACCACTTTCACATCATTAGCACAATGCAAATAGAATAGTTGATATTACACAGCAAAGGTGTATTCTTTAATATTAGACAAGCAACAACAATCCAGTGGGGGAGGCTAAAAGGCAAGCAAGAGAATAGCTTTGATATGAGAGCTCCTCCTCTCTCTCATCTTGAGAGGTGGAAAAATGCTATTACTCAATGTTATCTGCTTATAGCTTTATCTCTTTTAAAGTTCATTAGAAATTGGCTGTTCCATGTTATTTGAGTGTTTATTAAAATCCCTCCAAATCTCTTGGAGCTCAAGTTTATTGATTGATTGATTGATTGATTGATTTCATTTAGAGGTTGCCAAATCTTATGACTCACAGCAGTTTACAACACTAAATGTAAATAATAAAAATATTGCAGGCTGGAGCAATACTGTCAATTATTTTCTATGCCTATATCATCACTGATATTTGCAAACATCCTGCTAGTCCATACCTTTTTAAAAAGAAAATCCCAAGAATGCAATTGTGTGGTCTCTGCAAGGATATTCTGTGGAATTAAAATGATTCAAACTTCCCTCCCACGAATGGATGGATAACTCGCTTTGCCCATAGAAAAAGAAGAGGAAGGACTTCCCATTTTCATAGTGATGGAGGCCAAAAGGGATTGATTCAACAGACCATCCACACAGCTGGTGACTTAATGGATCAAAGGATCCAAATTCCTCTAAAATGCTGCAAATAGAAGCTATGGATGTCCAAAAGTTCCCCTGGTCAGTTTCCTTTTATTGGAGGCTAGAAAGAGAAAATACAATTGCCATTTTGCCTCTTACACAATGAAGAGTGATAAAGTTCTGGAAGGAACAGTAGTTCCACAATACAGAGGTTCACCTAATAAATCGCCCACCTAGTTATTTAACAAATTCACTTGGCAGACCCTACGACAGGGCCTTTTTGGAAGTGGCTCCATGTTTATGAAATCCCCCCCCCCACAACAGATGCATGACTGAGTCCTTCTTGCCCACTTCCCCATTTTCTATTTTTCTTTTCTTCCTGTTTTAAAAAGCTGCATAAAGAAATACGATAGAATGAAATGATTGATTCAGGGTTAGATTAATTTGGGGATGGCCTAGATTTTATTGTTTTGCAAAAGGGCAAATTAAACATATGCCTACCCCTGACTTTTGAAACATTCATGCACATGCAACACCCCCCCCCACACACACACACTTTAAAAGAAGCATTTGCTATTTTACTCAGTGACTAGTACCTGCCTTCAACACTAGCTGTTACTTGAGACTCTCTGAGTTAAATCTATAACATTTATGGTTCCTCCGAGGCCAAAGGGCCTTGGCAAATCATTGGCTTGTTCAAGAGGTTATTATCTTTAGAAGTAAAGCAAAATCCGGAGAGAGTTGCTTTCTCTTGACAGCCGTTTGGTTGATGCTTTTCAGAGATCTTTTACTGGAGGTGACAGATATTGTCTGGGAGAAGTCATCATCCTCAGCCAGGCAAAGGAAACCCTCATTGAGATAACTCCCTGCATTAACACTGCACCCATCCTTCTATTCTCTGCCATAATTCTGCCATTTGCTCTTTCTCTTATAAATTATTTATAGAGGAAATGCTGAGTCAGGCCACTGAGGCTGTAAGTGGGGCCATGAAATTCAATCCATGCTAATTGAAAGCTTCCTGTGATGCAGTTTTGCCCACACAGGCTATGCTGGAGTCTGGCTTGTCATGCAGTACCTGACACATTAGGGGGGGGGGATGCAGAAGGAGTGAAAGCTTTGAGCGGCAAGGGGGTCATCTCTGAAATCGCTCAGTTGAGCTCATAATGGGATCAAGCCTAGAATGTCCATCCAATTTTCAATAAAGCCAGGGAGGAAATGCAGGCACTGGGAGAAGTTGTGGCAAAGGGAGTCTGTTTTTACACAAGTCTGCATTTAAATTTTACACTTTCTCCCTAACTCATTGAGGAAGGCGATGCCTGCATGTAACATCAACATCTTTAAATGCAGGAAAAAGGGATCTGGAAGTAGTTAACTGACACGACAATTTTGATTAAAACTGAAAAAGTGGTAACTTTTGAAAAGCAAAGTCACTTCCACACACAAAAGATTTGTGCTTTTTTGGGGTCAGGGTCCTTGTGTGCCTGCAATATCACTGGGCTTTTGGTGGGCTGAGTGGGCTCAGTTGATGGTTCAGCCACTGGTTTTGAAGCAACTCTATGGAGACAGCTTTGCAATGTTTCTTCTGGAGCCATAACATGCAAGGAATTCTTACCTTCTTTCCTAGATTATCCTGCCCTCAGTCCAATCAGGATTTCGTAGAACCTTGTTTCTGAGTGGGGAACCTAGGAGGCAATGAATCTGCAGAAGGAGTAGCAAAACCTGGTGTCAGAGTTAAAAGAATCCTAGAATCCTTACATAGTTACAAGTGAACAAAGCCCAAGTCTGTTGACCTTTTCTAACTCCATGCAGGTGTTAACTGTTAGTTGAGAAGATTCTTGTGCATAGACATGATTAGCAAAATATCAGCTGGACCTTCACATGTGGACCTGATCTTTCCTGCCGGACAGAATCTTTACCAAAGGAGGCAGAACAAGAGTAATCTTCGGAGGGGTTGTTTTCTCACTTTTCAGGAATAGCTGCAGGGTTCAGGCAAAAAAAGGCAGGATGGTGGCCGCTATAATGTGATTTAGGCTCTTCCTGTTTTTTATATGCATCTGTGTGAGACATATATAAAAACAGATTCAATCTCACCATTATGGCCACTGTCTTACCTTTTTTGACCCTGGATTGCAGGCACCTCTGCCCTATTGATACCAACCTTCGGCATGTAGCAGAATAAATTATGATAATTATAATTACTAGCTTACGAATTAAATTGCATGCATACTATTTTCATGAACAAAATTTGTCCTAAAACATTCCTACTGTTTTTCTAAGACACAATATTTCTATCTTACTGCCAACAGAAGATTCTTGTTAGTACCGGTAGCTGATTAAACCCAATCTATTTGGAAAAAAATGAGTGTATTCGTTTTTAAAATTTCAAACGCAAAGAACTCTAGCAGTTAGGCCATCTCGAAAGGCTTACAAAGATATGCAAACTTTAGAACTCTCCACATAACCATTTACCATTTACCTTTTCCAAGTTAATTTGTTCTGACATATAAAAGCTGACGTTTCGGCTTCTAGAGACTTTCTATCAGATTTGGATTTGCAAATGCACATTTCATCAATAGTATTGATTTCAGGAGAAAAAGCTGCAATCCTAGGTGGGGGTGAATGAAATCTCAGATCCAAATTGCTTCCGGGAATCATACATCAATGTGACTGTGCACCAGCTTCCACAGTCACTTCGGGGCTCAGTTAAGAGTGCTTTGATAGAGTCTGGCTTGCCCTCAAACAATCGCACCCCTTTGATATGGAAAAAAAAGCTCTGCGGTACATAGAGAGTGGGTTGCTAGAGCGCACTGGATTTTCTAGAGTGGATTCAGAGGGCTATTTCAGGAAAGGGAGACAAATGTTAAAAAGAAAATTATGGACGAACTCAAAAAAGCTTGCTTCAAGCCGGTAGTTGTTACATGCTAATATAGGTGTCAATACAGGAAGTTGCTTCTAATGACAAGGGGAAACGAGGAGACTCTTTCATTCATCTCCTGCTTAGCACATACAGATGTATTCATAATTATCCCTTGCCTGAGGGGAAGCAGGCCCAGGTGGGATCCGAAGCAGCTTGTATGCCTGCCAGAGAGCCCAGCAAGGAAGAATGATCCCTCGACAACTGGAATGTCATTTAGTTAACAAGCACAATAAACCTCAGAGCTTTCTTCCTGTCTCCGAGACCCATAAATTACAAACATTGCACCTGCCTCAGGCCACGTTGATATTGTTTCATTAAACTTGGGGAAGAATAAACTCTTCAGCAGCTGGGGGGAAAGAAGTAGGGGAAAAAAAGGGAACAAGATGTCCTAGATGTCCCCTGCCCTCCCCCTCCCCCTCCCCTTCCTGGCTCCTGGGACAAAGCTGTGGGCTTACCTTAATGCTGTTTGTCGTGACTGAACATTTCAAGTGGATTTGTAATGGTTTTGTTATGAAGGCACAATTGAAGAAAGAGGCAGGGAGAAGCCATGCAATGCAAGGAACCTTTTGAAGAAAACCTTCCTGAAAATATGTCTGAGCTTCAACTTCAGATGTTGGTCTTTTGTATGCCTTTTGTTATGTGAAGAGCTTTATTTTCATTGTGGCATCGAACCAAGGCTACATTTTAACACACCGTAGTATAATGGTAGCCCTTGACGTATGACCACAACTGAGCCCAAAATTTATGTTGTTAAGTGAGAAATTTGTTACGTGAGTTTTGCCCCATTGTGCCACTTTCTTGCCACATTTGTTAAGTGAATCACTTTAATTGTTAAATTAGTAACACGGTTGTTAAGCTTCCCTGTTGACTTGGCTTGTCAGAAGGTCGCAAAAAAGGATCACGTGACCCTGAGACATTGCAGCTAGCATAAATATGAACCATTTGTCAAGCATCCATCTCTACTGGTAAATCACGTGGCCAGGGGGATGCTGCAATGGTCATAAGTCTGAAAAAGGATCATAAGTTCCTCTTTGTCAGTGCTGTTGTAACTTAGAAAGGTCAGTAAATGAGCTGTTGTAAATCGAGGATTATCTGTAGTTAACCAGGTTTCCTATTTAAAATAACAAGGGTAGGTTTAGGCAGTAGGCCAAGCCATGGTTAAACTGAACAGGATTTGCTGAATAAACTACAACTGATCTGAGTTCACACTTGCTAAACCAAACCAAACCAAGCTCTCCTCTTATAGTTTTGTGTGGTTTTTCAAACAGGAAAACCTACAACAACGAAGGGCTTTTCAGCTTTTTCAGGCCACAGAACTCATTAGTTCTGCCGCCTCGAGTTCCCCTCGGGTGAAGAGAGGCGGGGTATAAATTTAATAAATAAACAATAAATAAATAAGTTGAAAAATAAACCCTAAAAATCAGATCAAGAGGAAAGCTCTAGCGATAGGAAACCTGGCTTCATTTTCCTTCATTAGTCTTCCATGGAACCACATCACATTCACAACACAACTCAGCTTGGAAAAAAAAAACCCTGGCATATAATTCTAGATTTTTCCATCTGAAAAGCCAAGTCTCAAAGAAGCTACCTTCATGAGAGGTCGTGATAGAAGGCCCTGAGTGTGCAAAAAAAAAAAAAAAAAAGGACAAGCTTTGATTGTGTGCTTGTGGCTGGCATCTTGGCTATTTTGAACAACCACCTCCATGCAGATACTTCCCCCTCTCTCCCGGAGATCGGTTAAATCCCCATTCCCAAACTCCAATAAGAAACCATGAAAAACGAATCCCTTTCTGTGCCAACAATCTTGATCCCCTGTAAATTCAGAAGGCTGCAATGGTGATTTTTGTGATAGGAGGTTCTATGGAAGAGCAAGGACTGCTGTGAGTGGGGAGTGATGCAAAACCCCAAGGACTATGACACATCTGGGAAAAACCAAGGTTTTCTGGGGTTGCCTTTGGATTTTGGTGGAAGGTTGGATTCTTTAAAAAGACATTTCATCTATTTTGAGGCCTATACTTGGTTTTGCTTTATATTTTGAAAGGCCTAACCCCTGAACAGTGGTAAATGGTGTTTCCTAATTTTGACATTTGTGGGCTGGTGCCAGAGAACCACAAACCAGGAGTTTGAAATTGCCTGAAACCCTAGGGCCTCAAGGGGTTCAGCCCAGTTCTAGATAGACCAAAAACCTGACTCAGAAGACTGCAGCTTCCTCTCTGGGTAAGAAGCGATGTGATTGGGGAGGTATCTTTGTGTGCTTACATATAATATGCTTGTACACTGGCGCACTCACAAGCCCACAATCATATGTACCAACAGAAGATAAGTCAAGATCGGGGAAATGAGGTGGGGTATAAATCTAATTAAATAAATAATAAATAAGGTTGGCTGTGGCTTCTCCCTAGCTCACAAGTCAATTATCTTAGAAAAATGTCTTGTTGATGGAATTGGCAGAGATGGCTAAATTGAACAGCTTTAATTAAAGAAAGGAATACAATTAATGTTGTTGCTACTTGGAAACCACTTTTGGACTTTGCGATGGGGGAAAAAATAAAGCTTTGATTTTGGGGGTTGCTGATTGGATAGGCTTGTTGTTATAGGAATGGCTAGTATATGTCAAATCCATTCCGGAATCTGACATTATCCAGGAGAAACAATCCTAATCCTGGCTGTGATGTCGGAACCATACATCCCCGTGATGAGAGTTTGGTGGGGGATAAGTGACTGCAGGATCTCATCTAGGATGCAACGTTGCAGCTGGATGGCTATGCACTCGGTGGGGGGTGTGGTGTATGCTTCGGGGGTATTGGCACGGGTGGGTCGTGGGCGTCATTGAGTATACGCGGGTGATTTAAACGGCAATGGGGAGCTGCTACCCTATCGCTAACTTTGAATGGATGTTGGTATCACTCAGAGCTGCATCACAAGTATCGAAGTAAAACAATTGTAGTTACCCTTACACGACTTGGAGTTTCTTCGCATCACGGTGACTAGCTTCTGACAGTATATATTATGATGTAAAAGTAAAAAGTCAATGCTTTTCTTTTTCTTCTCCCTTTTACCCTACACGTTTTCTTCTTCCCCTTTTCCTCCCCTATATTCCCATTATTATTATTTTTTCATTTCTCTTTTTTTTGTCTTCCAGGTTTTGATAAATTAATAAAAAATATTTGAATCAAGACAATTTAAAAAAAAAAAAGGTAAAAGCCTTGTATGCTTGAGATTATTGTAAAAGCTAATAACATTTTAGTGCCCGTGAGGGTGGCTGGTTGATATGCAGAGAGTGATGAGGATCAGGCTCACTTAGCAATTCATGAGAATTAGTGCCATAATATTGCTTAGGGGATCAAGGTTTCAAAGCTAATAAAAACTGGAAGAAATCCTAAAGGTGTGGAGGTGGGTGGGAGACTGAAATGGAGAAGACAGGAAGGAGGGAGGGAGGGTGGTACATAACTTATGGACTTTGGGAAAATTTAAAAAACTATCTCTAACTCTTTACCAGCACTGTGTTGGGTCTGGATCTTGCAGTCCTGCAATAGATTTCTTGAGGTGGAAAATGGACAGGTGACAAGGTGACCATTAAAAAAATGCCTGTGCCTTTTGGTGAGTGTACCCTTCCACAGAGCTACAGCAGGAAAGTCTTTACCGGACAAACCACAGTGTTTCCTTGGGGAAAAAAAACATTCTAGGTCAGGCTTTTCCAATGTTTGGGGGTTGTTGAACAACCTGAAAGTCCATAAATGGATTGATGAGCTGAAGAGTTTGGGTCCTGCTCTAAATGGGCTGTATTTATATGGTAGACATTGGTCAATGCAGGAATGTACATAAAGTCTGGTGGTCTTTGAGCAGAGTTAGACTTTTAGTGACATATGTAACACATCTAGGTAATTTTTCTTAGTAGATTTGCTGCTGTCTTCCTAGTTCCATGTACACTATGGGTGTCAAACTCCCAGTGCCACGTTGCCTCATGTGACACATCGTGGTGTTATTCCCCTTCACAGAGCTGAGGTGTGTGTGGCCTGCACATGACGCATCTGGCCCGCAGGCCGGCCGTTTGACACCTCCCAAGACCCTTGGGATTTTTTTGATGATGTCCCATTTTTCCAAATGTTCTTCCAGGATCAACCACGCAGGATGACAGTGCCACAGTAACAAAAATATTTTTAAGAACAAAACTACAAGATTGCCACATATTTAACAATATATATTTAATATATAATTTCTAGATCAGTACATTCAGTTTAATGTGTTTTTCTTCACAAACAGAAGAACTCTTACAATAGTAAATTTCTAAAATAAATACTATTAAAATAGAGCTTCGAAATAAATATTCTATACAAAGGAAAACTTCTGTGGTAATTTTTTTCAGTTGAGGAAAGAAGTAAAGAGGGGAAAACCTGGACTGCTCTCTGAAAAGATTAATAAAAATAACCTAACCATGCACAGAGCTCAGGACAGCAACTTGAAAAAACAGCTATTTTACTTTGCTAAAGCATGAAGAGACAGAAATAGCAAGTGCTGTGCCACTGTGTGCCCACTTTCCGTCTCCTTGCTTTGTATAGAATTATGCTGCCGGGCATGTCTTGGAAGAAATAATGTTTGCTCAGAACAAGGGTTGGAACTATGTCCCTTATTTGGTGTGCATTTTTCTTGTTTGTCCTGTTGAAAAGCAAAGGTGCTACCCATCTGAGGGGAGCCTTCAGGAATCACCCAGGGAAAGTAGGGGAGGAAGATCAAGGAGAAAAAACCTTTAGCATCTTCCACCACTGGCCATTCAGAAACTGGTAACCAGCTGACAGGAAGGCCACGGTTCCTTGCTTTTCCCATGGGTTTATCTACGTAGATTGCATTTTTGATGCTCCTGAACAATTTCTTTGTGAATCAGAATCCAGCCTGTCCAGCCAGGGAGAGTGTATGGAAGTTCCCTGGATTAGCCAGTCAGATGATCTTAAGTTTCACATAGATGTGGTGGTTCTGTCTTTATAACCCTTGAGAAGTTGAGGTGGTCAGAAGAGGGCTAGAGGAGAAGAGGATCGGCTGTAGAATGGAAAGGGCAAAGGGTTGAGGGTGGCAGGAGAGGAACTTTTCAGGCAGAGCGTTCAAGAAGACCATCTCAAAGGAATAGCGTGAAGCCGTTCATGGGTCTTCTTGGGTTGGACTAACCCAGAAAGTTTTCAATGCTCGGCAAAAATGTTGTCAGTGGTGTTGCTAGGTCTCGAGGAAAGAGCTGTAGAAACATGCGGACTGACTGCTAGACAAGAGGGCTAGGCAGGAGGAGGGGGAAGCTGTGGAAGCTGGCAGCTGAATTCTGCTTGCATTTTCAGAGTCTCCCTTTCCACGGTCTTTTTCCCACATAATCAATCTCCAGTATGTTGATACCAATAGATTAAAAAACAAGCTTCAAAAACCCACACAGTAATTTAAGTGGTTTTCAACTATGTACAGTTACAATAAAAGCCCCAAGTTTTCTTTCTTAAAAGAAAATCTAAGAAATAATAAGACAAATGTAAAAAGTCAAAATGTTGACACACCAGTTTGGATGTTCTGCTTCTTTGTCTGACTTAAGAGTGCTAGAATTTACTTTAAAAAATAAAATAAAATAAGATATTGCTTGATCAGTACTGCTGCACACTAATAAGAACAGCACTTTCAATTTAGTGACCTCCAGATGTTTTACGCATTAGTTTCACAGCTGTCAGGAGGATATGGAGATGAAGTTTTAATCAATCTAGAGGACACTACATTGAAGAATGCCGTAACAAAGCATTTATGGCTGGATAGTGCTACTTCATTGCCATGAATATTGAAAGGGGTGAATACATTCAACAATATGTTGGCTAAGGTTCTCTTCCCCCCGTCACTCTGCCCCGACCCCCATGCCCCTGTGATTCTCTCAAGTAT
>JANHGC010000548.1:105467-123127 GCA_027560395.1 Boaedon fuliginosus | reverse complement strand
CAAGTATTTGTAAGAACATCCATAACACACGTTGAGCAGAATCCAGCAGGAACTTGTCATCTCCATTGAAATGAATGGAAGAAGAAAAATGCTTGCAGATTTCTCCCACTATTCATCTCAATGGACAAAGGTTTCCAAGGGATCCACCCAGTGACTCCTTGATAAGGCTAATCGCAGACACCCAGGACTCATAGAACAATTCTTTTCCCTATAAAATAGAAGAACGGGAACGTATAAAAATATTAAAAATAATTTCCAGCCAAAATCTACTTTTCTAAACAAATCCTTCCATCGTGAAAAAAGGAAGCATATTCTTCTACTTGCTTATCCCTAAAATAATAATAAAATTGGCCTCCTTTCTCTCTACTTAGTTGATTAATTTTGAATAAATACATCCTATGCAGTTGAAAAAGTGCCATGGGTTTTTCTTTTCTAATTAAAGAGAGAAATACTCTTCACTTTTACAGACTGGCTTTTTACAGGCCTGTCTTTTCCATTTGTTGTGTAGTGTCAGTGACTTCCTGTTTAGCATCTTGTAATAAGGTTAATCCACTAGCCTTGAGCAGGGAACCTTCCCACCTAAAAAGCATCTTAACAGCCTTTGTTGCTGTCCAAGTATAGAGATTAACCTTCCCAACCTCCAGCCCTTCAAATATATTCCACTCCCGTTTTCTCTATCCCTCCCAGGCAGCACTGGAGCCACAGAATTTGTAATCCAATCTACCCAGGGGGCACCACTTTCAGGAAGTTTGATATTGATAGATGATATTTAGAAAGGGGTAGCTGACAAAAACTGTAGGCACTTTGTCAGAAATATCCCCCTCAAGGTTATTTTTCCCTCCACACAACATTAAAAAAAATGTTAGCAAGCCTCCTGTAAGAACAGCTGCATGCTACTGTATAGAAAAAGAATTAAGCAGCAACTGTCTAATTTGAGAATTAAAATGGTGAGTGTATGCTGTTTTGTCAAAAGCAATTCCATTTTGAAGAGATTGTGGGATTGTGCTGACCCACTTCTAACTGTCCCAAGATATTCAGATATATTGTGCTTGGTTTGGGTTAATCCTTCAGATGCAGACCAGAGGCTAATTCTTAAGCTTCAGCTCAAGCATCTCTATCATCTGATTTAATAAAGTATAATTTATTTTAGGAGAATTGAACTGCTTATATTTATCCTGGAAGTACTGTTGAGATTAGTTCCCTTGAAACTTATGCTCAATTTTCCTCCTCCACCTCCTCCTCCTCCTCCTCCTCTTCTTCCTCCTCCTCCTCCTTCTGCATAGCAGGTTCTTATTTGTGCAATAAAAATGTGCAATAATGATCAAGCAACACAATACATTATTTCAAATGTATGCTCAGAATTTTCTGCATCTGAAATGCAAACAGGGGCTTAAAGTCCCAGAAACTCTTGGTTGGGCATTCTCTGACCAAATTGGGTCATAGCTTTCAAACTTGTCCCAGCACTGAAACATCAAAAGCCTTATTTTGCCATTTGCTCCTCCTTGACCTGAATGGATAGAGTTCAGGCTGGTGGCCGCTGGTTTGAATTCTTTGTGGAACTTGCAAAAGGGAATGAATTCCTCCTCCCCACCATTTCTGTTACAAGAGATCAAGAAACACTTAACAAGGAAGTAATCCATCAGTTAGAATATATTCTTTGTGGTGATCATTCTCGAAAGAACAGACAGAGACAGAGAGAGAGAGAGAGAGAAAGAGAGAGAGAAGATGATCTTGGAAATGAATTGGGATATTTGCTCATTATTCAGACTTTCAAGACTGTGCCTTAATAGCAGGAGAATCAACATGAGTTAAAGGTAGTGCTAATCCAGGTGTTAAGCTCACCCAGGGCATTTAAACCTCTATAGGGAGGGCACAAAACGCCCTATCCCTGAATCTACCCATCTGATCAGTCCTGGACCCTTTATTCAAGTTTGAATACTCTGTTGAAGCTTAATACCTGAGAAGAGCTACTGATTTCTACATATTCAGAAAGATTATTTTTAAAAGGAGTACTCTCACAACGTACAGACACAACAATGACAATAACAAAACGAGGCGGTAAGGAACATTCTTGTTAAAGCCTTGAGGGAAAATTAGCCCTTACTGCCCATAACCTATAAATATGTTAATTGGATGGTGGCCCTGCTTCCTGAAGTCCTGCTTCCATCTGCTGATGTACATGCCAAGCCTACTTCTGGATTATTCTTGCAATCTCTAGATGGATCAAACTGCCAGGACTAAGGACTAGGAGAGATATCTTTAAATTGCTCTATGTTGTCTGTTTTGGCCCTTGCACTGCAAAATATCCATATCCCCTTCCTTCCTTCCTTCCTTCCTTCCTTCCTTCCTTCCTTCCTTCCTTCCTTCCTTCCTTCCTTCCTTCCTTCCTTCCTGTCCTTCCTTCCTTCCTTTTCTGTCCATCCTTTCCTTCCTTCTTCCCTCCCTGCAAAAGGCTGACATATGTTATACTTTGACACAGGTGAGAAAACACCCTTCCTGTTTTCTTTTCCCATCCTGCACTTTCCAACATCTCTCCAGCAGTCAAAAAGATTTCTCTGGTCTGCTGTCAGCTTTCCCATCCGGGGATGCTTTGCAAATCACGCTGTTTGTGTTTTTGCAGCGGCATCCAGGCCGATTCACTTGGTCATAGCATCGCTGTGATAGCTTCACACAACCAGTGGCCGGCAGGTAGCACAGCAAGCAGGGGAAAACCAGGGAGAGGGCACTCATGAAGGACCAACGGGCACAGCAGTTCGAGTGGGAGCAAGAGCAGGGATGGTCTGCGCAGGAACCCTCGTCATCCTCGTTGGTGCAGTGGTAGAATATGCCCTTCACCAAGCACATGCAGGTCGAGTAATTGACCAGGTTCTGGGCTGAGCACAGACATTCCTGATTGCACACCCAACATGAGGGCAAAGTCCTAGGCAGGACACATTCCTTACACTTGCATTTTCCACAGGCTTCACACAGCAAAAAGTGCTTGTCCAACTTCAGAGAGGGGAGTCCTTTCAGATCCAAGGGCTTGCAGTGAACTGCCTTGGGCTGAAGCCGAACTGCTCTTGGGGAGGACTGGTCAGCTACAGGAGCTGGGACCATGTGGTCCAAAAGCCTTTGATCTGAAGATGTGCTGCTGCTGCTGCTGATGGAGCTGGGCCGCCCACTGAAGGAGATCCACGGATGGGTGACATCTTGTTCACACCGTGGTGGAAGGGTGGGCTCGTGGTGGCTCCGGGGAGGCTTCTGAGCAACCAGTTGAGCCAGCGTGGGATTGTCAATGTAGTCATTCTCCATATGTGTGGTCTTCATCTGGTCGATAGGCAGGATAGTCAAGGGATGTTGCAGTCTGCCATAAGGGATCCGGCTCTCTAGAAGAGGCTGTACCATGGTAGAACTGGGGACCACAGTCATGTTGTGAGGCATTCGAGGCTCCATTTTTTTTTCAGGCTGCTTTTAAGTGTCCTGAAAAAAAGGAGAATAAAGAGAAAAGAGGCTGAGATATTGTCCATTGCTGTCAGAGTTCCAACAAACAACTGAGCTGTTCCTCTGCTAGAATTGTCCTAAGGTCAATCTTGGCAGTTTACAGGTTAACTCTTTGGAGTGTTGTCAGTCCCATAGACGAGAAGTGACACTGTGGTTGTGCAAGTGGAGTTGGGATGGCTCTACACCAGGGGTGTCAAACTCCGTCACGTGATGTATCACGAGTTTTTTTCCCCCTTCACTAAATCAAGGATAGGCATGGCCAGCGCGTGACTCATCTAGCCCCCGGGCTGCGAGTTTAACAATCCTGCTCTACACTATGGTGGCATCCCAAAAAACCTGAACTGCAATCCCACCTCCATGGGATATTTTTTTAAAATATTGGGGGAGAGGGGGGGAAATGCTTATGTATTGTGGTTAAGAAGAAAAAAGAAAGAATAACTCATATGACATAAGAGAGCCAGTCTAGTGCAGAGGCCCAGGATCTTGGGATCCCTTCTTGGGGACTCACCAGTCACTCACTCTCTCCCAATATCTCACAGGGCTGTTTTTGTGGTAAAAAAAATGGGACAATGGAGCACTAACAATAAGTAGCTAGGACAAATGACTTCTGTGGGTAGCACTAGGAGCTGTCCACCTAGAAATCCACCTTCTGTGAAGACTTAAAGCCAATAAGGCTTCAGTGTGCACAGATCCCTGTCTTTTTTTGAGCCATGGGGACACTTTCTTCATGACCTCTGAAGGAATTTTTTCATTTTTAAAACATGTTTCTAATCAAAATTGTGGGAGTCAGTATCTAAATTTAATGAATAACTGCATGGCACAGGTTGCTTCTCTAGGGGACCTTTGTAGACACACATGTAAGCACACATACTGGAATTAAAAGGGATCTTCTGGAATTAACCTGATTTCTATGAGGAATCTCTTCAAATATGACCTAGCAGAAGAGGGAACTTAAATGGAAATTTACATGTTCTTTAGGGATTAGTTGGAATAAAAGAGGTGTACAATCACAGACATTGCCAATAGTTTTCTGCAGAGTGCAATAAATTGAGTGGAATAGAACTAGTTTGTCCTATGAACCTGGAACGCAGAAGTGGAATCAAGAGTCTTAAATGGAACTGTACTATTGAGTTAATGACACTGATTCTTGCCACAGAAATTCTGGGCCTGCTGCCCACAGTGCCATCTGTCAGCCTCAGTTTTCTAGTCTCTAAATAAGCAGACTAGTTACGATGACTCATTTGTTGAATCCGTACCCAGTTTCTGAAGGTCCAAAAGTAAAAGATGATAAATTAAGAGGAAATGTTAAAATGCATACATAAATATCGCCTAAAATACAGCCAAAAACAAGCACTGCCAGCTTATTCAGAAATATCTGTGAACGGAAGAGGAGAATAGTAATGTCATCGCTCATCACTCTTAACTCATTCACAGGTTAAAAAAAAAGGTTGGCCATGAATGTATGCTAGTCAACTGGATGCCCTCCAGATATGTTAAGATTATAATTCTCAGAATTTCTAGATAGTGATCGTGTAAGATTGGATTGTGTAATCACTGCACATCTTGTGGGCCCCAATTTGAGAAAGGTCCCCTGCATAAATCAGATTCTCTGATTCTAGAAGACATGGAAAACACAGAGAAAGACAGCCCCAATTTTTACATCAACAGTATCCAATATGTGTTCTCGCGCCTCGGTTTTATCCTTCCAAATGTCAATTCATTCTAAATGACTGATTTCATAGAATTAAAGAACTGGAATGATCTCAGATGTCTTCTACTCCATTTCCTGCTCAGGACAGGATCTGCTAAAGCATTTTGGATAGATGGCTATCCGGTTTCAATTTGAAATCTTCTGGTGAAAGGAAACATACCACTTCATGAGGCTATTTATTCCACTGCTTAAAAATTCTTACTGTCAGGCAGTTCTTCCTAATATCTAACCTGAATCTCTTTCCCTGAGATTTTTAACTCATGGATTCCAGTTCCTGCCCTCTGAGGAAACAGAGAATAAGTCCACTCCCTTTTCCATATGATACGCCTTAAAATATCCTAGCAGTAGAATCTGATAGTGAAATCTTGATAGTCCCCCCACAACCAACTCCAGTTCAGCAACCCCATTTTTAGACAGTGATGCAGAGTATTAGACATTAGATTCCAAGCAAGGCAAGACTCCGGCTGAGAAGAGCGAAATAGTTATTCTACCTGGCTTGGTCTCCATGCTCCTCTTTACATATGCCAGGGTATTAAAATCTTCCAGGAAAACCTCTCTGCATTCTACTATCAGGAGATATTCATGCTAAAACATACAGGAGAGCCATCTCCAGATGGAGGTTCTGGTTTCTGAAGGATTCACCAGACAGATCCATTTGGCATCAATGTTGACTCTGACATTAAGCCAACTCTAAGTCTGTCCCAAAATTGTTGGATTTTATGGCCTTCAATTTTATAATGTCCACATGTCATTGCTCTCCATTTTGATGAAGACTGAATGGATTATAGATAATGACTGATTTGATTTTTTAAAAAAGTTTGTGCCAAGCTCAGATTTTACTGCTCTAGGATGGGCTGGAAACAATTCATTCATACAATCAATAAACCAGAAGAATAGGCATTTTCTAAATCAGCTTTTATACTAGAATGCCTCATGTATACTTTGGAATTAGAATGGTACTGATATCCGGAGCAGCAGGACAATAGTTCCTTCTCCACCCTTTACCTCAACATCTTATCAGCCAATACCAATCATTGCATAGTACATGGTGATTATGTTTGCATGTAACTTCAGACCTTCACTAATTTCCAACCCTAACCACTGCACCACCATGGCTCTTACCAAGAAATACAGTGAGTTTCTTCTTAGTAGTTTCCTTTATTGTTTCATTTAATTTGTTTGCTTGTTTTATTTGTATCCTGCCTTTATTATTTTTATAAATAACTCAAGCTGGTGAACATATGCATCATACCTTCCTCCTCCTATTTTCCCCACAATAACAACTGTGAGATAGGTTGGCCGGGAGAGAGAGATTGGCCCAAAGCCACCCAGCCAGCTTTCATGGTGAAGACTGGACTTTCTCACCTACAGACAGAAATCTAGCTAAATTAAAGCAGGTACTTGCTTCATTGAAGATATACTTTGAGAACTCCTAGGGAGGAGATATCTTGCAACTGAACTATCCTAACTTTGCTGTTTCTTGCTCCTCTGGAATGCAGCTCCTCCCTCTTGGGAATCCAGACTACATTCCACCACAATTTGCGACTTTCCGATTTCTTCCGACAAACTTCCAACAAGTAAAGTCAATGTGACTTCCAACAAGCAAAATTAATGGGTGAAACCAGATTTGCTTAATGAACCTCTGATTTGCCAAGGCAATTCCCTTAATAGTTGTGGCAAAGAAAGTTCATAAATGCACAACTCACTTAATGACCATATTGTTATCAATGGACATTCCAGTCCTAAATGTGGCCATAAAGTCAAGAATTACTTGCAAAACCTAATAATGAACCCATAGTGTGAAGTTCAATCATACCAAGCTTTGGGCTCTCTTTCCCTCTTTACTCCAAACTCCAAAGCATGGCCAAGACCAGATTCAAAAGTTACTTTTTAGAATAAGCCACAGATTAACAATGTACATAAACTAAACTCTCAGTAACATTAACTATGTATTTTTAAATCCTTTGCTTATGAAATTGGCTTAATACCCCATCTCTGAGTATTCAGAATTTATAGTTTGGAAAGTACATTCAGATGTGATTAATCTACAATGGAAAATTCCAAGCCCTTCACTATGCTTGCATCAGAGGAAATGCAGTGCGCAGCCCTAACATGTGCTGCAACATGTTCTCGCAATGCTAAACCAGGATAAGAGAAACTGTGGTTATGGTCTAACTTTCACCAGCCCCACCCAACTGGCCCAGCTAACGATGAAGGTGAAAGATGGGAGCCGTGCCCAAGAACTTATGGAAGGCTGAATTGGGGAAGGGGGCATAATTTATTTTTTAACTGCAAACATAGGCAAAACATTTTCTCTTCCCAGTAAAAAATAAGCCAAATATAAATTCCTTAAAAGCATATTCTTTAGGTTGAACATTAGTCCTCTGACTGTTTTGCAAAAAAGAAGCATAATGGCTGAGCTGCAAATCAGAGCAGAGGACACAAAATCCTTTAAAATATTCAGACTATTTTTTCATCCAAACACCAAACACCACATAATATTTGGTTTAAATGCTGTTTACTAGCCAATCCCTTTATTGCTAGTCTCTAATTTCATTGGAAGAGTGCAATTTATACTGGAGCCCATCCAGAGATTCAACTGTAGGGGAGGACATGAAACCACAGGAAGCAACTAAACTTAAATCAAAGAACGGAAATGGCTTGGTTCAAATTTAGAGAGTACACATTGTTTTCTGGTGGAGTTGCCACTTCCTTGCAGTGACCTTTAGATTCTTTATTAATTATGTTTTTTTTTTAAAAAAAGAGACAAGCAACCCCAAGCATTCCTAGCTAAGACTGAAGAGAAGCTGTTGAAATCTGTGAGCTGAAAAAGAGAACTGGAGGGAAACACCAGTTCAGGGACAGAATGTGTAAACATGAGAAGTCATGGGAAGAGAGGAAAGAGCAAGAACTCCACTCAACATCCAGTGAGACTTAAACGTCCCTCATTTGGGCTACATCTTGATTTTCATCCCAACTCAGTTTCAATGCATGCTGTGAATCAGACTTCTTCTCTCTTGCTTTGTGTAAACCAGGCATACTTATCAGCAACTCAAATGACATTTCTAGCCTATGGCCTCTTTGGTAGAATTTTAGCTGGACTACTTTTTTTTATGTTCTTAAAAGCCAGAATGGTTGGAAACCCTTGTTTGGCCCTTCAATAACACTCCCCCAGGTTTAGAAAAAGCAACATGTATTTTTGACGAGCTGCACAAGTGGGTGGGTTTGTGATGTTGTAAACTCCAGCCAATTGGAGCACAGGGTAGCCTGATTTCTGCTGCAAACTGGCAGAACTGGTTTTCTCCTCTGCTGGAACACCAGAGAGGGAGTCCTATCCCAAGACACAGAATGGCAGGCCTGCTTTTTCAGTGACACTGACCGGGAAGAACACCTGCATTTAGGTTGAGTTGAACCTGACAATCTTCAGCTCACTGAGGGGTGGAGACAGAGGAGACAGAGAGTAAATCAATGTTAGATGACTGCGAAGACAATAACAACATTTGTGTTGAAATGGTTTGGCGCTGTTTGACTCATTTTCTAGAGCTCGGGGCATTTCCAGTATGAACTAGGAAGGAGCCAAAGGTAGGGAATTAAACTGGTCTTGCAGATATTATGTATTCATTTTCAGGATTACTTGGCTGGATAATGAGAACCTGATAACAACAAGCCTTGTGCAATGGGAGGAACAAGACAGAAGTTATTTCAAGTCAACAGTGAAGAAATTGCTAGTGGCAATGCCCTTTATGACAATCTCAGATTTTTAACAATAGTTTGACTTTTTCTGTCATTCAAAATAAATCCCTAAACTATCTGGAACTGACTGATCACTTAAAAGTTATGGATTTCAAAAGCCTGTTTTCTCCAGGAACGCTGCTAAGCTCTTAAAGCAACCAAAAACTCCTTAGGAATAAAATGAGTTTAAAGATTAAATTTGCATTTTCTTTTTGCTGCAAGTTCCAATCTCAAAAAATATATTTAAGGTAATTATATTGCTATGAGCATTTATTTCAGTTTTGTGTAGGCCTTTGACTTAAGCGACTCAGCTAACAACCTGTTAACACAAAACCATCTATAGAGGCAATACAATTTTTTAAAGTATATTGCTTTCATAACTCATCACCAAATGCCCCAAGAAGAAGATGTTTTTGACCTCCTTCCTAAAGGATAAAAGAAGGTGTGGGGGGCTTAGAGTAGGCTAATTGCTTGCTTGGGTCAACAAAGGAGACTTTTAAGATTGAAAGCTTAAAAATGTGTATTGTATTTGTGGACAGCTGGTTTCCATCCTTGATTACTGATGACAGATATGTTGATTGAGGTTGATTTAAAAAAACTGAAATTAAGCTAGGTAGTTATCTGCTCTTTATTCCAGCATGGACAGAAGCAATAAATCAAGCTTTAAAAGAAAAGATTGAGTGTGTAACTTTAACACATAGCTTATATTTTAACATGATAGGGTTTGAAATACATACTGCATTAACAAAATTAGTAGTAATTACTTAATTGCTAACTTATTATCACCAGCATGAACTGGTCACTGAAAATCATAGCCATGTAAGAAGGTGCTTAAACACCATGACCATATTTTCTCTTGCCTTATACTTATTTTAGAACAGAAGTGAGAGAAAGTGAATTTGAATATCGTATTAGTTTTAAAGGTATGATCGTCTGGGAGGAGCTACCTATCATGTTGTCTCTGCACATCTGAAATAGATCTGAAGCAGCAGACGCAACATGATGCATTCCATCATTTTGGGGACAATAAAGGCTTTTCTACTTATGCATTGGCTTTCAGCAAAGATGTCTCAAAACTGTCCTTGCACCTCAGTTACAGGGATTATGGTACACATTATTTGGTACCCCTGAATTCCATCCTCGCCTTCAAACAACTCAGACAGAGGTGGGCTTGTTCAGGCCTGCTTAGCCTCAGAGATGAAAACCTATCAGGAAACCTTCAGGTCATTCAGAGAAGTAGAAGGTGGTCACAATAATCAGCACTGGAAAGAGAGGGAGTTGTGAAGAATGCAAGGAACAGATGAGAGACAAGTTATGCATGACAAGTTCTGCTTTAAAGAATAAGACTTCATTATGCAAGAGATGGAGTAAATCATCCCTATGAAATAGGAATACAATCTTGTTGCAATTTGCACATTTCAGCTCTGGTAGAGTTGGGCTCAGGTAGGAGTAATATTGTGAAATATATCACTTCTAACTTAATATTAGTTTGCTGGAGTCAGAGGAAGCTGATGTTCCAATGAATAAATTAGATCTTCCTAGAACTCATTCTGATGATGTTCTGACCATTCTCAAGATGCTTTCACCTCAAAGCAACTCTTCTGAGTTTGAAAGGGATGTTTTGTACTTTCAAGGGCAAAATATATTTGGAATGGTAGGAATAAAGGCTGTGAAGTCAGAACAGAGCACTTCAAACTTCAAACATTTCAAATGCAAAGTCATTTGTACATTCTTAATTAACAGCATTAGCAGGATCTGAACATTCAGAAAGCCTGCAAGATTCCAATGAAGATATGGGGCTCTTGTTCACAGAAGAGAAAAATAAGATATAGAATTGAATCAAGAATTATCAATATTTTAAGAAGAACAATAAATAACAGGATTCAAGAAACTTGCTTTTAAAAATTTATTTGTCACCCAACTCCAGTGGACTAGATAGAGGTGGCCAACTCCAGAATGTGTCTTAGTAACTTAGAATTTTTTTAAAAAAATAGAAAACAATAAAAAGAAAATTATGTATCTGAACAAACCACATTTTATATGCCAGAACTGACCCATTGATTAGATTGAGTGAATAGTAGATTTAGAGTCTTTGGGAACTAGATATTGTGTATGTGTATGTATGTACACATATCTCCCTCCTGAATGCTTGTTGATTGTGGATGTAATATTTTATATTGTATTGATTGTTTTATCTATTGTTAGCCGCCTCGAGTTCCTTCTTGACCGGGGAAATGAGGCAGGGTATAAATCAAAATAAATAAATAAATAAAATAAATGTATGAAGGCTTATTTCTGAACTGCATCCAATGGACAATAACAAAAGAAAAGAAAAGCAAAATATGTAAAATAAGTTCAGTAGATCATATAATACAATGGTATAGGGATCGGCCAGGACTGATGTGGACATATAAAGGCAGAGTTCAATACTAAAGTCATTTTTATTACATTTTATGGGGATTAAGGGCAGGCAACAACTCTTTACCTTACTTGTATAACAACTGAGCCCAAACAAAAAAGTAATTTTAGAAATTAAAATAAAAAGTGTTCTTCAAGCTAGATAGCAAAATATGTTGGAGGTAGGTAGAATCTTAAAATCAGAAGTTGATGCTTCTGTGACAAAAAGCAACATGATTAAGATGCCCCCAACATTAAATACAGATTATTTACAGCTGAAATCACACAATATTACCAAAACCCACAAGAACTCATGAAATATTAATATAGGTGCTCATACAAAGTTGGGTAAACTTGTGAGATTGCAGTTGGAACTAACCAACTTCCCACAATCATGCTTTCAGCTTTAAAAGTTCACCACCACCCAGGATTTTTCAACAATAACTAGAATGACAAAGCAACTCTCACGTAACCATGGATGTTTGAGTGATAACGTTTGGATCCCGTAATTTAATCTTCCCCTGGGCCTTATCAGTGGAGTATCTGCGCTATGTGGCAAAGAAGAAAAGCAGTTGGAGATTAAATTAGATGCTAGAGATTTGACATATAATTCAATAACTTATCTTATACGTCCACGCTCCCCAAATACAATCTTTCACATTACTATTTGATCCAAAATGCTACAATATTAATTAGCACTCAAGGTCAAGCCCAGAGAAGAGATGAGAAATGAGGCTTTCAAAGGTAGGAGGGATTTCAGATTGCCGCCATAACAATCTACTTTCAGGATGCATTCTGAACAGAATTCTCTTACTATTATTAGGAACAATATAGGCAACATAAATGACATGGCCCATGAAACTTAAATCGGTACAACAGCGAGTCTATATAAAACAACTGAATAAAGTGGTTAGAACAGACACACAGATGAATTAAGGGTTGGAAATGGAGCCGCTTCATTTTTGGAGCAAAGTCAAATCACGAAGAAGGAATATTTCATTGTAGGCAATTTTCCAGGAAATTAAGGTAATTTTTTTTTTTTTACTTTTCTCTCGGCCCCCAACTGAACATGTCCGTAACATCCATTTGGATAGACTTTTTGTATGTAACTCATACGTGGCTCTAGAAGGTTATCTTTCTACATGAGCCCTACCCATGTTGAGTCTGGAGAGCAGGACAGGAAATGGTAGTTGTGAGCAATCACTTGGATCACTAAGCACTAGAGAGACTTGAGGTCCATTTCACTCTTTATGAAACCCAAATCTTCCCAGTAGTTGGGGAGCTGAGCTGGCTCTACCCATTTTTGGGGACACAGTCCTTATTATACTACACAAAGCCTGCTGAGGCCCTTGAATCAGTGGAAATTGTCTGCTCCCTTTCTGGACTCTAAATTAGGATTTAGAGGACAATCCTGTGTTTTCAATTCCCATTAGGCATTGTCATCAAAGCCAAGAGCTTGGGATCATAGCAAGTAAGGCTCAAACGGACTATTCATTCCTATGCTAAAAGATATTACATGTTAAAGTAACCATGTCTACTATTTCAGGTATGAATCTGAAAACACTGAAATTAAAAAATATGAAAAATAATTCAGAAAGAGACACCATGAAAAGAGGCCATATTAACAAATTCCTGAATAGAACATTTACTAAGCACGATTCTAGTGGTTGAATTAGGGCACAGAAGACTCAGATTCAGAGTTCTTGCCTGAATCCCAAGAAAGGCAGGCTTGAACTAAGAGAATAAAGCTATAGACATTTGGTCTAGACCAATCCATCTCAAAGGCAGGGGGCTGGAAGAAGGCGCCTCAGTTAATTAGCCTTATATTTTAATTGCAAATTTTATCAACCACTATCCTACAAAACGGAAGATAGTTATGGAGTATATCTTCCTTCAAAATAATCATGGTGAATATACTAAGGCCATCTTTCTAAGGATGCTTATTTGGAAATGCGTCATACCAAGTACATTGGGATTCATCCGCAAGAAGCACATTAGTTGTAGCCCAACTTCATAGCAGAAGAAATGAGATGTATGACTTAAAAGGATTTTCAGTTCATTTAGAGTAAAGGTTAGATATAATATTAAAAATATAAATCAATTTCATTGTCCCATTTGATTCATAATCATAGGTAATCAAGTAATCATACAGCCTGATTACTTGAGGGCTACCTATCTCCCATAGTATCTGCCCAACTGACCAGATCTGGCTGGGTTGAACATTGAAGACGTTCTTCTCCAGGGCTTTGGTGACGGTGGGAGAAGCCTCCTCGGATTGTGTGACTTTGTTTCTTCCCTGCTCCCTCCGCCCCCCCACTGCCACCCCCAAGTTCCTGTCTGATTCTTGTCACCTTTGCCATTTTTTTTGTTTTTTATTGTATTTTTTAAACTGTTTTTATTTGTGTGCTGCCCAAAGTCACTAGGAGTTGGGCAGCATGCTAAATAAATAAATAAATAAATAAATAAATAAATAAATAAATAAATAAATAAATAAATAAATAACCACGCCTAGAATTTCTACAAATATGCCATTTCTTATTTTATAAATTTACTATGTCTATATTCAATGTAAAAATGCAGAGCAATATCTCGCTAGAGGTTCCCAAGTCCTGTTGCTTTCAGTTGCTGAGTTAAGCATAGGTGTGCCTGGGCGACTGTAGAACAGATCAAAGCATTTAGATCCATCTCTTGTGCAGAGTTAGCAGTGGAAAACAGAAGGGAACAGTACCAATAGGACATATTTTGGAGTCTCATCTTCACTCCATTGAAAAATGTAAATTGCTACAAATCTGGCTGAAATACAAGCCAATGTTTTCTCTTTGTTTCCTTCCCCTCGTCTTGGGGGTCTCGGTTTTTTAATCATCTTGAGGAAGAAATCAAATGTCTACTCTTGAAAACCTGGAAGGTTTATTATTCTTTTATAAATCTTACAAAAGGTATAGTTTTTTAAATACAGGTTTTGGTTTTTTCTCACAAACCAAACAAAATGTTCTTTTTAAGGGAAACTTTACTCTCCCCCCCCCCCCCGAAAGAGCTGTTCAAGGAAGAGCAGAAGCCTACTGAATTGAGTAAACATGCAATGGCTGGGGAACTTTCAACTGCTCTTGTTGAATGTTCCAGAGAATCCTGGCATGAATTGAGAGAGAATAAGAAAGTATTCATTCCTCTTGGACAAAAGACTTCTAGAAGCAGGCAAGGCAACAGTGAAAGAATCTGACGAGAAACTCTCACTTTGGGGTCAACCATTTGGGGGGTTAGAAATTGGGCAGATTATTTGTCCTATGTAGACCATGATTGCAGAGGATCAAGCAATTCTCAGTTTGCATGGAGAAATATGAAACCAGGACAGTGGGTACAGCAGTTTCATGGACACAAAACCACAAGACGTGTACCACGTCTAGCAAGACATAACGCTGGGCTTCCCATACATTCCTGAGCAGTAAACCTTCTGAAAGAAATTTGTTGGAATTTCAACAACATTTCTAATAAAATGTCTGACCAAATAGCCAGGCCTTGTCTCTAAACTGCTGTACCCACTGTCCTGGTTTCATATTTCTCCATGCAAATTGAGAGTTACTTGATCCTCTGGGTCATTGTCTACATACGACAGATAATCTACCCAATTTCTAACCCCCCAAATGATTGACCCCAAAGTAAGAGTTTCTCGTCAGATTCTTTCACTGTTGCCTTGCCTACTTCCAGAAATCTTTTGTATATTTTGGGTGCTCATTTGCACAACTCAATCTGGTAAGGGTGAATGTAAATATTTCAGTTATGAAGATGGCCCTGCTGTATTAGAATGAAAGCTCCCAAAAAATATCTCAAAAAAAGAGGGGGAAATTCCAATCTTGGCCATTCCGATCTTGACTCCAAGCCAATTCCAGCCAGCAAGATCAATAGTGAGGGATGATGAAATTTCTGATGGACGGTAGGTTTTCTGACTCCTAATCTAGAAATATTTTTTTACTACAAAATTGCTTGAAAAAGTGACAGTACTACTTGGAAATTATACCTTCAGGAAAGATACAGAGGACAGAACACAATGGAACATTCAAAAGAATTTCCCAGTATGCAAATCAAGGCTCCCTTGCATTGTCCAAACTGACAGAACAGGAATGCCAGTTAATGAGGATCAAATTACTTGTAATCCCCATGGAACATGTAGTGTTTAACACTGAATAGCATCAAAAGACTTCAAACTACACTAAAGGGAACACTTGAAACAAATCAGGAGCATCCAGTTTCACACACTATCTCTTTCTAGGTTTAAGCGATATCTCATGTACTTCAGGAAATTTGCTTCCAACTCCTTCCTCAATTATTTTCAAGCTCTGCTTTATCAAGGGAGTGACTTTGATGCATTGAAATTAGTCTACCTGGAATAAATCCTTGGTATAAAAGGAGCCACACTCAAGATATAAGAAAATGAATAAAATGAAATGAAATGGCAAAATGATTAAATTCTAAAACTGGGATGGCAAAACTGCAATATTTGGAGAGACTTATGATCAACTGTTTCAAGTGCTTCAAATTTTTCACTTTAAACACCGAACTTTCTTTTTTTACAGGAAAACCATCTAGCACCTTGTGAATTTATCTGTGTTCTACACATCAACTGTATTGCTTGATTTCTAAGTAAAAAATAAATAAATTTTCTAAGTTTTTTTTAAAAAAGACATTGATTATAACTCTTGAGCTGCCACTACCCAGACCAGAAAAACACAACTTACCAGGCACACTGAATTCAGTGGATCTTACTTCTGAGTGAACATGCTTAGGATCAGGGCTCAGGTCCTTTATGATTGCGACAACCACCACAATTCCATCTGTCAAAAGGGAAAGGCAATGTTGTTCTCAAAATGTCTAATGAACATTATACTCAATTGATGCCCTACATGGGAACATGAAGGTAATGGAAAGTAATCTTCCCATAATCTGGATCTGTGTAGATGTGTTGGACTGTATTTTCCCAGTGGATTGTGGTGGCTGGGAATGGTGAGCGTTGAAGTCCAACCTGCCTGGATAGCACCAGGTAGGGAAAGTTGCTGCTAAGGGAAAGCTTCTTGCTGCAGCCATTTTACGAAGCCCAGTCACACACAAAACCATGGCTTTGCACAGGCAGAGTTAGAAGTGGCGCAGTATAAACCTTTTCATTTTGTGCAGTATAAACCTTTTCATTTTTTTTTTTTGCAGGTGAAAATATCATTTGCAGAAGGGGAAGGCAGCTGTTAAAAAGGTGTTTGAATACAAGAATCCCATACAGACTCCTTGAACAATTGATAGGTTGTAGGAAGCAGCATTTGTCAAATGGAGATGTTATCAGCAGCATTCCAAGATATCCTGAAAATGTTTTAATGCTCCCTTAATTCCTCTATTGTTCCCTTTTATATCATGGCAACTTGGAGAATCAATAGGAGGAAAGCAGTGGAAGAGATCCTGGTCATTCAATGGCCAATTTACAAGACTTTTATTTTAAAATAAGTCCAGATCAAGGAAACTAGGTTACAGGTTCAATATGCTACAGTAATTAGTAATATTAGTGGGAGAGAGGAAAGACAGAAAAGAACAATGCTGCAGAAAACACCAATGCTGGCGTGTGTCAGAGAGAGCTTTAACATCAGAACTGAAATATTCTGTCCAGGTTCCTTGTGAATTTGATGACGTTTTTGTTATTTTATTTTTTTAAAAGAAGAGGGGTGTCAAGCAGAGCCGAAGCTCAATATTTAGACTGCCAGGCCTTTTTCAATAAAATAAGGCAAACGTGTTGGAAGATAGAAAAGAGCCACCAGGTCTTTCCACTCTTTTCTAAACCCGATAAAAGGGACCTTGTTTTTGACACTGACATTTCAGGGGCTGCGCTGCAAGAAGCGGCCGGCGGCAACAACGCCACCCTCTCTAGGCTGCCCTTCCGACGGGGGTGGGGACCGATGGCCACAGCTCAGGCCCCTTTCTCGCCCCCGGTCAGATATCAAGACCCTCCTTGGCGGCCTTCTCGCCTGGCTCTCAGCCTCTGGGCTCCTTCGGCGCCTGCCATTTTCTGCCTTGGACCTGCAGCCAGGCCGCAACCGGGGGGTGGGGGAGAGGTCTAGCTCTCGTCTCTTGGGCGACGATGGCGAGTCCCGGCCGGTTCCAGCCTCGGCCTAGATCTCCACGACGCAATAAGTGGGGAAGGCCCCGAACAGATCCGCGCTTCCCCCCTCCCTCGCCCTGGCTCTTTTTCTCTCGCTCTCGTCTGCTGCGCACAGGTACAAAAAAAAAAGCCCTTGGCACACCCAGCTGGCGCCGTTTCCTTCTATAGCGCAGCGCGATCCTCCCAGCTAATCTCGTCGTTCAAAGCCAC
>JANHGC010000548.1:31010-42470 GCA_027560395.1 Boaedon fuliginosus | reverse complement strand
CAGATGATGATAATGAATAGTAAGAATATATGAAAAAATGTAATTGTTGTAGTCAGAATATAGAAATGTATTGATCATTTAACATATACTTTGTATAACGTCTGGCAACAAAGTAACAAAAAGTTTAAAAAAAATCTTTAAAAAGAAAATCATCGCTACTGGTTCTCCCGAACCTGTCAGAACTGGCTGAATACCACCTCTGATACAGATACACACATGCACACATGCACACATGCATACTGATTTTGGGGGCAGTCGCACTGAACTAAGCTGACTGATACTGAGAATAGCATTGTACAGTGAAAGAAGACTGAAAGTCGAAAACTTCAGGGAAGATTTCTTTTAGCTACTTCGTAAGGAAACACATTAGGTAAAAATCAACACAAATGTAGAGGGAACGACAGTTTGCCAGGGAAAAAAGTGTACACACAAACCTTGGATAAAATTAAATAAGCTTTGCATTTCTACATGCCAAGAAACTAATTAGAAATGAAATTGCAATCCAGTGATGGAAATAGTATGAACAGAGAAAAGGAACTTGGTAGAGAAGATTATTTTCAGCTTTTTCTGATTAAATTATAATAGAAACAGAGGCATTGGGTGAGTAAGACTTGTCATAATTGGAAATTTCACTTTGGAATTTGTTTTCCTTCATGAAAAGGAGTGCAACATATACTAAAAAGAACAAAAAGAAGGTGCTATAGAGTTTAGACAATTCTACACATTGGAACATGTGCATTCTTGAAACAGATGCAGCCATAATAGGAAAATATATTTTAAAAGTAAAGATTAATTTTACTTTATTTTTATTTATTAAATATTTTGTTAGCCCATCTTACCACAGGGTAACTCTGGGCAGTTTACAGTGTTAAAAGGCTAAAACTATAGAAAACCTATGCACAATACAAAGAAAATACTATAAAAATACGACTACTTAACTCTAACCAGGGTGAAAAGGTGAGATCATTCATTTGTCCAGCACTTCCAGTGTGAAGTCTCCCCATTGGAGCCCCAATCGCTCCCTGTTGACGTTAGGACCATCTCCAGCCTCCCTGTATTTTGCAAGGCCATCAAGACCTGGCTTTGGAAGCAAGCATGGCCCTGATCCCCTATACCTTCCCCCGGAGGTGATAGGTGGTGTGACTGGTTGAATGAATGCGTTTTGTTGAATTATTGTATAGGACTGCATATATTGTAATTGTTTGCCGCCTCGAGTTCCCCTTTTGGGTGAAGAGAGGCGGGGTATAAATCTAATAAATAATAAATAAAATAAATAAATTACATATAAACGCCTCATTTCTGTGTGTTTTGTACTGTGTCCCAGATTCATACTCCTACACTGTCAAAATCTCATGGGACTTGATACAGCAGGGAGGCCCAACCCTTGGGCTGCAGTCCACTAACGGGCCATAGCCTGTTTTGAACCAGGACGCGTGAACTATGGGAGTGTGCATCTGCATGAAGTTCCACTCGCACGAACAAGGGCGCTGGAGTGGAGGGTACTTACTGTTATTTTGAAGCTAACTGAGAAACCCCTTTGTACTTTGCTAGATACCCTATCTTTCTGTTAACCCACACACGTTTGTCTTCTGCTTGGGACACCCTGAATTCCAAGAGATTTTAGTGTGGCTGAATTAATAGTGAGATTAGTATTCAGATCATTCAAATGAAATGTACACAACTACAATATATTATGAAAAAGTAATAAAACTGGCTGGAAAAAAATCTAGAGAAAAGATGGAAATACTGTAATGTGAAAATAATATTTTGAGGATTTGCCATGTGCCATATACAGTGATCCAGACATCTAGTACCTTCAATGTAGATTATCCCACAGATGAACCTCAAAGTTGGAGAACTTTAAAGTTCGTGCTCACATGTCTTTTTTTCTAAGCGGGACAGGCTTTCAGGAACTTTAATGGAGAGCCAACAATTGATGTATTTATATTTGTGTTTGTTTTGTCCTCATGCTTGGTTGAACTCCTTTGGTTGTGATGTATTCAAGAAAGCAATAGACAAATAAAATAATCACGAATTCTTCAGCTTGTGGTCAAAGGGCACCACAGTTCAGGAAGTTCAATTTATTTACCATTTAAAATGAAATATATGAACTCTATACAGACAGCTTGGATTTCCCAGTATTTAAACAAGCACATGCCTCAAAGAGTAGTTTAAAAACATGATGGGTGAAAGTCATGCCACGTTCTTCATACAATCAAGGGAGCACAGGTCTAACAAGTATCAGGATGAGAGGAGTCAGTACACTAGGAAAAAAAAATCCAAAATTTCAGATTTTCCTTTCCTATTTGCTTTCCTATAACCTTTTGCTTCCCTCTTATATTATGCCTGACAAGAATTTTCCTAGCTCTTCGAATAGACGGGGGAGTGGAAAAGGAAATCCATCCTATTTCGTACTGGAAATCCCCATTACTAAATTCCATTATTCCTTGAAATGACTGTTGACTTTTTCTTGGAGGTAGTGAATAGAACTGATACCATTGTCATTTCTGATTAACCAAATCAATCTTTCATCTGTTCCTGCTGAGTCTCAAGATTATGAAGCGGCCTTCAGAAGGACCTATGACATTTAATAAGAACTTTCCTGTCCATCTGTAGGGATTCTGTCATCCAGGTCATAGTTGTCTCAAAGGTGCTTTTTCAAAAGGCAAATTAACTCTTTTTTCCTTGAGGAAGATGTTTCGTTTCTCATCTAATAAGCTCTATCAGTTATGACGACGAGGGGATGGAAGGAGAGAATTTTCATGACCATATTTCATATTGTGGGTATCTGAAAATAATGGTCTTCCCAAATTATATTGTGCCATATAAATTACAAATGCATTTTAATTATTAGGATATTTAATTTAGTAACTGGAACAGTAAAGTGTAGCCAGAATACACAGTTGTAGTTGATTGGTTGGAGAGTTCTGGCTCCTGCATGAGGCAATCTTTGCTATGATTGGTTACTGTGGGTGTAAAGGGGGAGTTTCCCTTTTTTCACCCCCACCTTTTTCTTCTGTGTTCTGTATGCTGTTTAGAGTTACCTCGTGATGTTCCTGTGTACCTATCTTACCTGCTGTACATATAAATGCTAAATATATTTATTTATATAAAACTACAAATTTGTGTCAGTGTCTCCCACTTCATTTGGACAGTTGCTGCACAGTTCTGTGACAAATTCTACTTTTATTAATAAGCTATTTTACTTATTCTATTTTGGACTACATATAATAACTTGAAAAAAATCGCTTTCCAAATCTGGCATTCTTGTTGGAAAACAGCAAATGTGTGAAGAAGAACATGGGCAAGACTAATGTAACAGGTGCTTTTTCCCCCCCGTGAAAAGATGCTCCCTTGGCTTGTTCATATAGTGTTGACAACACTTTCCATCTTCTCCAGACAGGACAAGAAAACAGTTTCATAACCTTTTACATTATCAAATCAAATCTAACCAAGTCTTTATTAGACAAGGCCAGCAACCAGCTCCAAAGTATATACCATATGCCACCATATACATATACATTTTTTTTCAAATGCAAAAAGAAGTGGATGATGCATGAGGAGAAATAAAACTGGCCATCCAGGGAGAAAACATCTTAATAAAGGTCAGACAGGAAAAGCCACAAATAAAAATCATACTCTCTGCCTGCCTGGGAATATCTTCAGGATAGGATGGATAAAAGTAATCTGGGACTTCCTGTAGAGAGAACAATAAAGATGTATGTTGCTCAAGAAGCCCCCTCAAAGATATATTCATTTGTGTAGAGGAGAAATTTTATAATGCCCCTGCAGAGATCCACAAGGCAATGTATCGCACCAGGGTGGCCAAAGCGAAAGCTTTGTGACATTTCAAACTGGTGAAGTTGCAAAATCCCAAGTGCTGCAAGGCTGGAAACCAGGCTTATATTGATTTGAAAATTATTGTCTTAGATATGTTGCTTAAGAATACCTCAGACAGGCCTAATGGACGGGTCTTTCTAACAAGAGCTCGAGGGATGTAATTTTTTGAACCAGTTTGAATTAAAGTGCAAAAATGGTTCACTTTAGCCAAAGCTTGAAATACATGGAGACCAAGTCTGTCTGTAAATGTCTAACAGCTTTCTTAATATATCTTATCCTTGGAATGGCAAAGATTGCTCTAATAAACTTAGACAACATATTCAAGGTTATCAAGTTTTGTACAGTGCAGAATTGGACACTGAAGATACATGAAAAATTACATTGGATGTGAAGACCTTGTAAACTGCAGGGATAAAGTGAACCTTCTTTGAAGAGAAAAATCTCAGCAATCTCCCATTAAGTTATCAGATATAACACCGTCCTGCAGAAGTACTCACGATTTAGGGCAGATTTTCTTTTAGGATGCAGGGCCTGGAGATGGTGGAGACTGAATTGGGGCTTTCTGCATGCCAAATATGAGCTACATTACTGACCCCGTTTTCTTCCTTCTCCTGTAATATTTTACTCCTTGATTAGTGGCAGATTTATCAGATAAATACCCCAGAAACCACATGAATAAAAATAGTTTGTCCCTGCAAGAGTTGGTTCTGGCAATCTATATGGATGGTTCTAAAAATGGATTAGACAAAGGCAGGGAACAGGAAGCTATTACCAAGGACTATCATGTACATGGAAAATCTGCTTATGACACCTACTCTGTCATTGTGGCACTTAGCCACTCAGAGTTGCTTTGGACAGCAAGATGGGTGGCATGTAAGTTTAATAAACTTAATAAATAAATTTATATTTATATGCAATCAACTCCATTCAGATTCATGGCAGTTTATGAACGATTGAAGCATCCATGATATAATATCAATATAATTATTAAAAGAATATTAAATTTATAGCAATCAGAAATCAGCCAACCATTCTACATAATTTGTTAAAACCAGAAACTGTAAAAACCTCCCCATAATCACACAAGATACAGTTCACCAATAATAATAATTAGTGGATAAAGCCTACCTACTGAAGATCTTCTGAAATGATTCAGTATTTAAAATTTACCTGTTTCTTAGCCCCGCTCGTTAGATCAGACCAGGAAAATAAAAATAAAATTTTTATTAAGTTTGGCTGAGTAATAGAATATTGCAGGTTTGATTGTGCTGTAACTCCTCTTCCTCCTTCTTATACGTCTTCAGTGAATTAGGAAGTGTTTGCCTGAGCTGCTATTATCTCATTGCTCTGTATTTAAAAAGCACACAAAACCTTTTGTCCATGGAAGGATTCCTAAATATCTATCAAAGCAATCTTCCTTACTCTCTACACTAGGGTTGTCAAACTTGTGGTCTGCGGCTTGGATGGATGTGTCACATGCTGGCCCTGCCCCTGCCCGGTTTAGCAAAGGGGAAAAAAGTCCCTATGTCACATAATGCTGCCATGATGACACAAGTTTGACACCCCTGCTCTACACTGTCAGAATGTAGGTGAATCTGATTTCAATGGGAAGCTATTCTATAATACTTATGGAAGTCATGTCCAAAAAGTACTGTCTTCTAAGTGTAGACTTTCCCACCCCATCTTCTGGAAATATAGAATCCATGAGGGACTGCAAATGATGCACAAGCTGGAACTAGATAATAATTGGTTAGGAGCAGACACTAGATTTCCCACATACAGCTGAAAATCACCTCCCTCCCCAAATAGCAGCAAAGAATGTATGTCCCTTATTTCAGTCCTTGTGAATTCTGACTCCTTAGTGGGGGGGGTGGGGGAAATGAAGCAAAACAAAAACAAAGGGATAAAAGTATTTCCAGTTCAAAAGCAGTTCACCATCTGGGTTAGACAAAACAAACTCAGATTAAAATCTACCAGAGCAGAGTTGGTTGTTGACAGGAGGCATTGCAATCTTAGAAAATTGTTCTGGTAATTACTCTGGATGGAAGTGAACTGGAGGATGGCTGGCGTTCTCCTAGATTTGCAGCTACTGATTAAAGAGCAGACAGAAACTATGGCCAGGGCAGCCTTTGCCCAGGTTCAGCTGGTGTGCCGATTATGACCACCTGGATCAAAAAACCCAGGCATCATGCTCTGATCACCACTTGGCTGAACTACTCCAGTGCATATTATGTGGGGCTGTCTTTGGAAATGACTTGTAAAATATAGTGATATGAACTATGGTGTTCCACAAAGGCTAGTGAGAATAACGTCTATCTTGAACAGAAGCAGCTTTTTGGATGATAAGCAAAACATCTTCAAGGAAAAATGAAAAATCCACTTGCCTTTTCTTAAAGCACCATTGGGATAACCATGACCTGGATGACAGAGAATCTCCATAGACATCTATCTTGAAGTTTTGATAGGCTTTGGGCCTAACACAAAGTGCTGCAATCAGTTTTAAAGCCCTTTATGGTGCAGCATCAGGATACATCGGATAGCACCTTACAAAATCTAATCTGCCTCCAGTCATTTAGACCTGTTGTAGGTCTACCTTGTCTACAGAGTTCATGAGACACAGGCCATGTGACAGGCTTTCTAGAATTGCAAACAGTTTCTACTCTGAAAACATTTTGAAAACAGTCCAAAACAACACTGTCCCAACAACCCTTTAGCCCTTAAGTTAAGCAAGCAGCACCTCTGATATATTAAACTATGAACTGCTTAAAGTCCTTATGATTGAAGTGTATAGAAACATTTGTAGTACATCAATACGTAACTTCAAAATTAGTATCACAGTTTGATAGTGAAGCTGATTCTGGCTTGGATTTGCAATGAACAATCCACCATACTTCTTTGATTGTAGCAAATCTACTTTGTCTCCTTGGACCTTTTCCGAAATGAAGCTCTGAGCTGTATATGAAATTCTCATGCCTCTTTATCTGGGAAACATTTTCCAATGTTTAAACATTAAAAAAAGAAAAAATGGGGAAGTCCAACATAGAAGGGAAAATATAACTTCTTTTTTTCAGCACCCTGCCAGAGACTCAGGTAATTCAGGTGCACTATGGATAAAATAGGTTATTTTGTTATAATGGTCCATTTGCATATAAAACTGTGGAAACCTCTTGATCGAGGGAAATTGATTCCAAGCCAAATCAATCCAATCTCTGAATTGAATCAGGCTGAAAATTGTGATAAAATTATCAAATTTGGGCAGGTCTAAATTAATTAAATGATTTGGATGGCTTTTGTGGAAAAAGCACGGAATCAACTTGATTCAGTCCTTTAAAAATAAAACATCAAGCCAACTCAGTTTTTAAGTCAACTTGAATCAGTATATAGTATATCAGACTGTAATGATAATCTGAACTGAACTGAGAATTCACAGCAGATGAGAGGCTAGTTGCTTACCTTCTTGCTAGCTACTTTTAGAAGGTAGGCAGAGAATATGCTTGAATATGATAAGGTAATTCATAATTAGTGTAATGTTTGCTTAGGTACATGGTTGATCACGTTAAGCGACAATATGCGGCATCTTGATGAGTTTAACAGAAACTACAAGTTTTCAATACCCAAACGATACTGACTTTTCTGTTTTGTACACTAAACTTCTAAACTCTTTCTAAAAGGCAATTCCTAAGGCTCAGTTGTCCAGCACTGAGAAAGCCAAGAACAAACTTTTGCCAGCAACCTATTTTTAATAATATCCAGATGGATCCACAAAAACAGCTTGCTCTCCAACCCTTCCCCCAAATCAGTTGCAGGATAAATGAGATTCAAGTGGTCGAAGGAGGGGTAGATTAGAGGAGAGATCCTTGGTCTCCCCAAGAGACCCAAGATATGGCTGAAATATAAAACGCTGCAGTGGAAGCAGCACAGTTCTAGGCAAACTTGGATGGAAAGCAAAGGAGAGGCCCAACTGGGTGCCCTAGGGAACAAAAACCTGCACTTGGAGTGATTGGACAGAACAACCAACCTTTCTACTAGCCCAAGTCTCACTTATTTGATCTGAAGTCGACATCCCTTTTATTTATGAGCTAGTTTGACAAACAACCCCCACTTTTTCTGGGGACCTCCCCCCCCTTCAAAAAACAAACACACAAAAGAAAGGAAATGGGCTGACTTCATTCATCTGAGAGTGCAGAGCTTTTGCATTGCAAATGAAAATGGGAAAAGTGTGGCCAGGGGATGTGAAGCTGTTGGGCATGAAATCCTGAATTCAAAAATGTGTCACTCTCATGAGGCCGCTTGTACTGCTTGATTCCTTTGTAAGGTTGCGGCATTTGTTAATATGGATCACAGGGGTGAGGTGAAACCAATATGGCTTCTTGGAAACATCCCAGAATCCTTTGAAAAAATTGAGGGGTTCCTAAGTGGTTTGAAAATTATAATTCTGTAGTTACAGTTATTTATATTTTAATAATATCTAAGTTTGGAATGACTGAAGATTCATTGAGAAGTATCTTGCCTTTTTTTTTTTTTTTTGCAAATCTATAAAATTATATTAAAAAATATATATCCAATCTAGAGTTGTTGATGGATCTTACCCATTTATAATATTTATAATATAGGATAATACAGAAAGGTATCCTTCTCATCTTTCCTACTACCTTCTCCTATTGGTATCTTATGATTTATGATCTATGACTTACCACTTTGTTGTTTGTATGTACACTGAAAGCTTATGGACCGGAGACAAATTACTTGTATGTCCAATCATACTTGGTCAATAAAGAATATTTCTATATTCCTATTTTGATTGCAGTTCATATTGTTGATGAACTGATGAAATAGAGATAGAATTTTCTTAGCATCTCTTTTATACTTTTCTTCAATAGTTTCACATACTGTCAGCATTTTCATCTTTCTTAGCACCAGGCAAAGATGTTCACCGAAAATATATTAAAAATGCATTTTTAAAAGATGCTGCTGTTTAATCCTCATCTGTGTACATTAATAATTTAATATTAATTTTTGTTGAAATAAAACTGTCCCATTTCAAAGAATTGTTTTCTTTTCTTAAAGAACAAAAATTAATAGAATTCATCATTTAAAGCAAACAATTGGTCAGCTAAAATGGTTTAAATGGCTAACATCGAACACTTAATGCTGCATATTCTGGACATGATAGAAAACCTTCAGGACTTTACAGAGCATAACCCTTACATATAGGATGTGCTCCCAAATAGAATTCAGATAAAAGCCTTGTCCTAGTTTGTAGTTTACCACTGTAAACTGCACCCCCAGATTGTAGTTGTTGGTGCACCAGAATGCCCTGACAACCACAATCTTTCCCATATGCTAGCTGCATGACATTGGCCTCATGCTGTCTCCATCCCTTCAATAACCTGGTTGGTTAGTTCTCAATGTCTTGCTTTTGGTTCCAATTAAATATTCATAGTCTCTGAAAGAAGCTTCAGATGACTAGTCCAAATCCAGTCCCGAGTTCCAAGATCCAGGTTGTAAACCAGTCCAGATGTCAAAATTTCACAAGCAGAATCCACACACACAAATGTCACAAAAGAAACAGAGACCCACGAGTTACTTCTAGTGAGGGACTATGCATCTGGGTTGCCTCTTAATGAAACTGCATCCAGTCGTCTCTAATCAATGCATTTACTTCCTTGTTTGGCAAGGAGCCTATTAGAATGTTCTGCACTCATCATCTTCTCTAGTTGTCAAGTATGGAGGGAAGCCACACACCCCGGGAGGCCTTATATCATCAGTATCTGACTTTTCCACTGCTCAGGTGGTGCCTGTGTTTGATCATATGTCGTTGTGGCCTCATGTGGTTCTTGGCTTTGTGTCTCCTGAGCCTGACATCCCACTGGTCCTGTTGGTCCTGTTGGACCAGTTCTTCACATTTAGTTCTTCACATTTTATTTATTTTATTTATTTATTTATTGGATTTATACCCCGCCTCTCTTCACCCCTTCCAGGGGAACTCGAGGCAGCAAGTTATTCATAACTTTACTTTCTGTCACTAGTTAGGCTATCACAGCTGAAATCAGACCCTCAGATAAACTCCCCCAAGACATCAGCATAATAAAAAGGTCTTTAAGGTCTACTCTGAATGAAGGGGATGAATAGCCCCTCTTTTCCAGCATTCTCCTCTTCCCAGGAAGAATGAGAAAATGACTCAGTACAGACATGTGATCTGAGTTAATGACAGCAAATGAGAATGCCAGCTGCCTTCTCAATGATCCTCATCTCCTCTTCTAGTTCTACTTCTGAAGCAGTTTGCAGGCAGCTTCATGTTTTGCTACAGCAGTGCTTGTAAAAAAAAAAGCAGAACATTCAAACAAGTCTTAGAAGAAGGGAAAATAATGCTACCCCCACTCCCAATACCTGACACTTTCTAATAATTTTTATTGAAAGACCTCAAAGCATTGCTATACATTTTCAATGTTCCAGGGAGCCAAAAGAAACATGACATGAGGACGGGGAAATCTAAAATACGACTAATATAAAATCTACCAACTGAAGTTTTTCATTTGACATTAACTGAAATCCTACTTCAAATTTGAAAAATACTTGACAGTACTTATCAATTGAACTGCAGTGTTTTATAATACATCATTTTAGGTTAACATTTTTTTTATTCTTTTTGAAAATGTTATTTTACTGCAAACAAAAATAAAGCAGATGACCAGCTTATATTAGACTGAGGCAATTCTCTCTTTCTCTCTCTCCATTTCATACATACACAGGAAGAGATCCCTCATCTGTAGAGAAACTATTGCAACATGTATGTGCAACAATGATCGATGCAAACATTGTAGGTCAGGATGCTCACAGGATATAGTAACAAAAAGACCAGAGATCATGCACAACAGTCTAGTTCTCTAGTGGCGAACCTATGGCACGTGTGCCAAAGGTGGCACACAGAGCCCTCTCTGTGAGTACGTGTGCTGTCACCCCAGCACAGAGTATGCCAAAGGTGGGTGTTGGCAAGCCGGTCAGGTGATCCCACCACTGGCTATCCTTGTCCCTTGCCCTCCCTTCCCAATCACCCCAAAGGAGTCTTGGAGGATTGAACACTGAGAGGCATGGATTTCCTCCACCTTCTGCATTCTCACCCCACACTGAAGTGAACCAAACAGGCTCGGGTCTCTCTCCCCGCTAAGCAGCCCTGTCAAGCCTGCTTGCAAATTCCACCAAGCACAGCTCCAAATTTTTAACTTGTGCATCCCTCCCAGCCAGTGCCATCACAGCAGGGGAAGGTGCACACCCTGTCTACTCCACTCTTGCCAGCCAGAGGTGGGGCTCCATGCTGCCACCACCCAGCCAGAGCGCCATGTTTGCGATTTGATGACGGAGCTGCCCTCAGGCCCCTGCCATGGGGGGAGAGAAAGAGAAGAAGGGGGTGTCTCCCCAATAGGATCCAGGTTGGAGTTGCCTTATTTTGTTTGGATCTCCAATGCTTGGCTTTGCCTGCCAGCCTCCACTCTCCCTTCACATAACACATGAAGCTGGACAGGAGAGCATGGATGGATGGATGGATGGATGGATGGATGGATGGATGGATGGATGGATGGATGGAGGAGAGAGACAGGCAGAAAGAGATAGAGATAGCAA
>JANHGC010000548.1:9182-20811 GCA_027560395.1 Boaedon fuliginosus | reverse complement strand
TGGAGTCACTGAAGCAGTCGGTGCGAGCTTAAATGGACTCCGGGGGGGATGGTAGAGGACAGGAAGGCCTGGAGGAATGTTGTCCATGGGGTCCCGATGAGTCAGATATCACTAACAACAACAAAGACACACCTTTTCACATGCATTTCCATTTCTGTGCAACAGACATCATGTTTTAAAGAAGCCACTGGATTCTAATTTTGATGGAGCAGAGGTTATTTTTGTGTTCTGGAATTTCTTTTTCAACTATAAATTTGTGTAATTTATTTTTCTGTGTTATATGGAAATAATGCAAAGAATTAAAATATTAAATAGCAATAATGCAACGAAGGCCAAGAAATAAATTCCCCAAAAGTAAAACCAACGAGAGAAGGCGAGCAGGGTCCCAGGTAAATCCAGAAAGCCCTCCAGGCTGGGAATTAAAACATAGAATAATAGAGTTGAAAGGGACCTCCAAGGTCTTCTAGTCCAACCCCCTGCTAGAGCAGGAGTCCCCATACCATTCCAGATAAATGGCCATCCAATCTTTTCTTAAAAGCCACCAGTGATGAAACACCCACAACTTCTGAAAGTAAACTATTCCCTTGGTTGATTACTCTCACGGTTAGGCAAGTTCTTCTTAGTCTGATCCATGGGGAGCAACGGTCAATTTTTGTTTCTCTTTCTCAACGGTGTTTTTTTCCCCCCCAAGAGGCAACTTTCTGGTTCTTTCTGGTTTTCTTCTTCTTTGAAGACATTTCTCATCCAAGAAGCGAAATGTCTTCAAAGAAGAAAAAACCCAGGAAGTCCAGTTGCTTCTTTTAAAAAAAAAACACCTTTGGGACAACCATGACCTGAATGGCTGAGAATCTCCGTAGACTCTTCCTTGGAAGTAACCCAGCTCTCCTCCCACCACCCTCCAGCCCCGATTTTGGGACAACAGTTGTTCGGGGCGAAGCAAGGGCTCTCCCGGGCGAGCTGCAAACCTTCACCCAGACGGCCGCTGTTTTTTTGAAGTAGAGAAGCAGATCGGGGGGGTCTCTCGGCTCCAAAAACACGCACAGCCGGAGCAGATGCCGCCTTATCTGCTTATCTCGCGTCTTGCAGAGCCAGCCAGGAGGACCTCAAGAGAGGCTGCTCCGCTACCCCCACTTCCCGCCACGTGTGGACTGCGGGGGTGGCGGGTGGGGGGAATCTGCCTCAGGCCCAAGTAAGGATGAAGGAGGCCGAGAAAGGGTCGCCTTTGTCCTGCTTTGCCTCTCCGGAATTGGAGAGATAATCGGGCGTGGGATGGGATCACAGGCTTCCCTGCGCCAGGAAGGACCCGTTGTTCCCCGACCTTGTCAGGAGGATCTTCCGGCCGCTTAGCTCCCGATCGTCTCGGGTGCATTCCTTGCCTGCCTGCCTGCCTGCCTGCCAGCGCTTCGCGTTGAGAGAGGAAGCTCTCTCCCTCCCCCCCACCCGCTCCCCACGCCGCCCCTCTGCTTAATAGGCCCTTTCCTGCCCTTGATGGCACCCTCAGGCAGCCGCGGCGATGGTTTCCTAAATCACTTTGAATGGATTGGAAGCGCTGCCTGGCACGGAGGGTGGGCTTGGGGGCCTCCTAATCCTGCTGAGCAGGAAGGCTTTAATAGGAAAATGTTGTTTGGCTGGAAGTTAGAAGGACAAATAAACCCAATCCGGAGACAATCACACGATTTTATTTGCCAAATGAACAACTTTCGGCCACCACCTCTTTGCAGGATTGCATTGTGTATGTGTGTGTGTTTGTTTACATAGGCTTTTTTATGGCAATGGGAAATTTGGGTGTGCATCTGGGGCTGTGGAGAGACTGCAACATTGTTAATTAAATTTAGTGAGCTGAATTCTCCAGGCTGATGTTATCGGGTCGGTTAATAATCTGGTTCATACCCTCTACAGAAATCAGAGTGCTTGAAAATGCCCTTTTGCACTTCATTGTTTAAAAACTGTCTTATTGTTGGAATGCCCCCCCCCACAATACAGATTAGATTTGTTATTAATTCTGACTCCAACACCAACTGTTACAAGGTGGCTTTTAAAAACCCAATAAATAAATGGAACTGGATGCTGTGTGTTGGCTGAGGAAATCTTCCAGTGTTAGGGAATCTGAAGGTGGCATAGTAGCTCAGTAGTTAAAACGTTGGGCTTGTCAACTGGAAAGCCGGCAGCCCAGGCGCAACACCCCCCACGCAACAGGGTGAGCTCCTGTCCTTGCCCTTGGACTCCCGCCAACCTAGCAGTTTGAAAGCATGCAAATGGGAGTGTATAAATAGGTACCACTTTGGTGGGAAGTAACAGCGCTCCGTGATATCACGCTGGCCACATGACTTGTTTTCGGACAGTGCTGGCTCAATGACTGAAATGGAGATGACCGCCCCCTATAGTTGGCACTGACTAGTGGAGTAATATCCTAGGGGGATCCTAGGGGCTTTGAACTTAACACATTGTAGCTCTTTGGACGGCTTTCATTTCTAATGTTGTATTTGTTTTTAACTAAGGACCCAGCAAATTTTAAAAATTGGCCTTTCAAATATGATCTGTAAAATGAAAATAACCCTTCAAAGACAGCTGGTAATATCTCATTTTCTTTTTTCTAATGTAGACTGGCGAGCAAAAGAATTCTGTAGTTAAATTCTTCAGAATGTAACCTTGTTGTCTTGAAGCCCTTGGAAAGTTTCATTGCTAAAATGTAGTGAATGCATCTAATGTCATGGCATTCTGAAATGTATTTATTGTTCACCTTGCTGAACAAGTCTTGGAAGCCTAAGCCAACACTGACAATCATGATGGAAGATCATCGGTGTTTGGACAACTATAGGTGCCTTGCTATAACAAATCTTATTGTGACATAAGTGAAAGGAGCTTATTGAGATAAGAGCACTAGGATGGAAATGTGACCAACTTTTTAAAAAGAGAGATTCTGCACTATCACACTAATTTCTGCATGGACTCCCTGCCACCTGTGCATACCTTAAAGGATTTAACATTCGGTTGTTGAATTAAGTTTATGAGAAAGGCCTTATGGAATCAGCTTAAAGAGATAAGTGCAGCATCTGGTTCCCACAATAACCAACTAAACTGGTTATTGAAAAGCTCACAAAAGAAGCATGAACACGAGCTGTTTCTGAAATACATTGCTTCCAGTACTGGAGTTCAGTATTTTCCACCTAAGGAAATATTGTTGATTAATAGGCAATATGGAATTCATTTTTGTATGTGCGGTGTGTCAGTCCCAGCTCCCAATTCCTTATTCCATTGTCCAATCTCTTAACAATGCAGATCAGTAATGTGCTTGAAGAACAGCAAAGTAGCTGACTAATCAACCAGCGATGGTGGAGAACTATCCATCCCAGCGTAGGGGTTTAAATATCTTTCTACTTCCTGGCTCCATTTTATAGCTTGAACTTCCAGGCTCCTTATTTAGCTCTCAACATATTTAGGGTGTAAAATGCTGCAATTTCTACCTCCACCAGTTTTCTTTTTCTTTTATAAATGTACTATATATTCCCCCTTCTATTAGCTATGGAAGGATTTACTAGAGTCCCAAAACTTTGGAAAAGTTTTTACATTCCAAAAATTCCATGCTTCTGTTGCTCCAATTTTTTTTCTTAGCTCTTTGGCTCCCCAGCATCCTTTTCATAAACCCATAGCAGATTTACTTACCTTCTTTAAACTGCATCAGCTTGAGACCTATAATCTTCGAACTCCATTTCCCTTTTAATTAATAAATGATTTGATTGCTGTCTACTGCTTACAAAGGAAGAAAAGAAGTTTACCTTTTATCCTTCAGCTAGGAAAAGAAAAAGACTAGCTTCTTAAAATGCTGCAAGGACACAATTTGAGTCATAGTACTTGTGCTGGTTTAACTTTAAACCCATTGAAACCAGTGGATTCAGACATGTTTAACTTAGTGCAGGACTGAGGCCCTCAGCCTCAGCATTTCTCCCTTGTTCATCCATCTGGAGCAATTACTGGGGATTATTTTTTCAAGCAGGAGTGTTGACATTTTTCCCCAGTTGGGTGTCAAGTATACACATGAAGTAAGGAATAGCTGGGCTTCAGATGTCTAATGAAAGGAATGCCCGGAGGTTAATGAGGTGCTGGAAAACAGCAGAACTAAATCCAGTATTACCATTTTCCAGCTTTCAGGTTTAATTAGAAATCCCAGTCACCTGTGCATACACCAGGCACTTCCGCTTGCAGTCTGTTGGCAACCCGGATCCTTGTATCCATGGGAGTTGGGAGGGGGAAGGCCCTGTTGGGCAGGATTAGATAGCCCTTTCCTACTTTCTCCTGTTGCATCTGATTTCTATTCCACTATAATGCCAGGCCTCCACAAACCCAATCTGAAGTTATGTGTAATATCTATGATATTCAAGAGAGCCTTTTTCCTTTTCCCATTTTCTGCAAGAGTATAATCTCGACTTTTTTTTTCAAACTTGGCAGTTGCTGTGTTCTCACACATCCTTAAATCCATCTTTTTGACAATTATCCAAGGAGCATGGTAGCTCACGTGGTTACAATGCTGGATTGGAGGTTAGCAAGTCTGCGTTTAAGACCCGAGTGCTGTTATGCGGCAGGGTGAGCTCCCGTCATTCACTCCAGCTCCTTGACGGGAATATGAAAGGAGCCCCTATCGGCATCCTCCCGAGCAACAGTGATGTCACTTGGCTAATCTTTTCATCCCAGCCTTAAATGGTGTCTCCGATGTGAATAGGATGGGAACAATTATCTACAAAAATAAAATGGTTCTAGTTACAGCATGGTAGTAGATATGGACTAACCTGTGTAATAATATGTGGGAAAGAACTTGGGAGCCCAGGCAAAGGGACACTTCAAAGAAATGGTTAGATAAGAGACAGCATAGCCTGCAGCTGCAGAGTAGGCAGAGCAAGAGGCTCAGATGGGACCTTGCCTAAGTTCTCGGGCTGTAAAGGAGATAGTGAGGAGGGCGATACTGTTTGACTTGCAAGATTCTGTCAGTGTAGTTTTACAAAGAAGTAAAATTAGTTTATCTAGTTGTGAGTCCTATCTGAATTACCTGTGAGGTCCTCGTAACCTTATATTTTTGTTTAAATATTCAGCTGTTGGATCTTATATGAAGTGTAGATCACTGGTATATAAGAATGCTTATACAACATTTGTTTCTATAACAAAAAAATGCATTGCAGGAAATGAATGACATGAGGGCAAGTGGAAGCATGTGTGTCATTCTAAACTTGGAGAGTGTTAGTGGAAGAGGACATTCTACTTCCTTTGTAGGGATAAATATACTATAGTAATTAGATATTTTTGCCTTGCTTGGAATTTCAGAAATGTGTTTAAAGTCTGCATATGCATCTCAGCAGAGGGCAGCACTGAGCTGATCTTGTTTGATTTTGGAAGCCAAGCAAAATAAGCATTGGCTTATAAGAGATTGTGAGGGAATTCTAGGATTTAGGTTAGATTAAATAATTGAACAGAAAAAAACCCCCCAGAAGTTAGTGATAAACTGCTTCCATATTGTTGCTAAAAAAAAAATCATGGTTGGGCATGTACTTTCAAAGCCCGATTGGCCCTTCTCAAAAGTAGAACCATGGAGAGGTTGTGGAGAATTCCTGAAATACAGGGAAACTGCTAGAAGAATGGAGAAAAACTATATATGCTGTCCAACTCTTCAAAAAAAGGGTAACTACTGGTCAATAGCAGGAAAAAGTTTGAAAAGACGGTCAAGAAATGGGGAAGCAATGAGAAATGCATAAGATGCCTCACCATGTTTGTTTCTTTGCTTTTTTTAAAAAAACCCACCACAGGTCATTGCCATGCAAATCTTATTGCTGTTTTTTGGGGCAGGGCAACTAGATTATAAATAAAAATGCTGAGGGTGTAGTATACTAGAGACTTTGGGAAGCCATTTGATAAAACTGACCCCAGTCATTTTGATAAATAGGAACGATGTAGAATGGATGGTTCCACTCCCAGAATGATTCACATCTGGCTGAACTACTGTAACCAAAGCATGGCCCCTAATGGATCTATGAAAGGAGGTATGAAGTGGGGTACCTCAGCATGAGACTTAGTGCTCTTCAATATTTTCGTAATAAGAAGCGGGGGTCCGGGAACATCTTGTCACCTCAGAATATCAGTTAAATGTTCAAAAGGTTCTTAATAGACTTGAGCGTTGACCCTATCAAATCATATGCAACAGTGCAACTTATACATATCAATAAAGGGGAAAAAAATCTGATGACTTTAATAGAATGACATGTAGTTAGCTAGTGAGAGATGATCCGATCTTCATTTGGTTGGCATTTTCCTTTGTTATAGGGTTGCAGAGGAAGGAATGAGGTAAGTTGGATCATAGACAGGATAAAGCCTGAACGGAGTTAAGACAGGTCACAAGTGGAACAAATCTCTGAGATTATGATTGGAAGCTGTTTTACCAATGTATCAATTGCTAAGACTTGCTGAATTTGCTGGAGATTCGTCCTTCCCGAAATTGCTGTTGTGTTTGGATTGGAACAAAGATAAAAAAAAAAAAATCCCAGAGCTTGCAAAAGGCATTTTCAAATAAGTGCTTATGCTTGTTGCCCTCAAGCTGACTAATTTCTAAGATCCTTTATGTCTGACTGCAGATTTCCTGTTCAGAAAACTAAACTCGCCTGGTTCAAAAGTTAACCAATATGTTTTAATTTCCCTTTCATTATGTACTCCCCCTTTTTTGACAAAAACAGTGAGCTCTTACAGTGTGGATGGCACTGCATTTATGTTATGGTATTTTGTATTTATCAAGTCCACAGAAACAAGAATGTCAAGCAAACAACACTTTTCCACTACCGAAATGCACAGCGATCTTGAGAAATGTATAAACTTGGGTTATAATTCTGTGAACATTTAAAACAGGGAAATATTTTCTTGAGCTGAGATGCACTTTTGTGCTACATGGGCATAACTGCAAAGTTTTCTTGGCAGCAATATAAAAGTACTTTATTGTTGTTTCTTCCTAGGTGAACTGATCTAATCTGGTCTGATCTTCCAAGCTCATTCTAATGGATCACTACAGGCATGATAGTTTCTCATTCACGATAGTTTCTGCTGGATGCTACGGGTAGGAGAATTCCCCTGCAATATTTATTTACTTACTTACTTACTTACTTACTTACTTACTTACTTACTTACTTACTTACTTATTTAAATTTATACTCTACCTCCTCTCTTCCTCGATCAAGGGGAACTCGAGGCGGCTAATATGATGGACAGTTCTGCTAACATCAAAGGGAAGTGACTGAGAGTCACCCAGTCTTTGTCTCTTCATAGACAAGAGTATGAGATGGTAAATTGGGCAGTATACCTGATCATGTAATCCAGCAGGTCATTTGGCCTCTAGATTCTAATGAAGAGATCTTGTGCTCTGATAGGCTAGGTGGGCTGCTTGTGGCCATCTGCAATGCTATCTTCAGATCCCAACTCGCCCTCAACCAACACAACACATTTTTTTAATCTTGGGTAAATTATGTTCTGCAGAAAATTGATTTGGGATTTTAGTTAGGAAACAGGCTGTAGATATTCATGGAGTTGCAGTGCCAGACTTGGAACAGGCAGTTCATTGCTAATAAAATGTTCCACGGCCATATCCCCTTCCTATTCCTGTTTGTTCTACTTAGATGGCTCCTGAGTGGCTAGATTGGAATAAAACAGGCAAATATTTAAGTCGTAAATTTTCTTTAGTTAGAAGCAGGGTGCACAAACCAATACAACCACAGAAAGCAGAGCTCTATGCAAGTCGTCTAACATAATCCAGGCCCATGAACGAGTTGGCCCTCTTTATCTAAGGAGGAATATGCTGTTGTCACTTGCAGCTTATTGGCCACTTCAGCACTTTTCTGCAAACATTATCTTCAAGCACAGGACAATGCAGCAGTTAACCATGTATATTAGGTTCTGAATGATATACAGGATGGTGTAGAAGCCTATAATAATTTTCATTCAATTCTCCAATGTTCCATTCCTAACTCTTGCTCTCCTATCTTCCATTTGCTGTACATGTAACATATGCATTATCTTTATAACCATAGTTATAATTACTCTCACTGGCTTATTCTTTCAAACCACAGACATTTCTGGAATTAAACCCATGAGTCTATATGATACCGCTGATCTGGATATTATAAGGTTCCTACATATCTTGTTTTTGCTCATCTGATAAAATCTGGCAGAGTTTGTGCACTTTAAGTCTCTTCTGTTAAACAAAGATAAGCCTCTGGAATCATTTCCCCCTGGAGACCCATATGGCTCCAACAGTGATTATGTTATATGGGGCTATTTTCCCAAACTTTGGGACAAAGTCCTGGGTGAACCACGGTAAGATTTGGATACAAATACAATTTTACTCTTTTACTCATACAATTTTATTCTTTTGTATTCAATCTATCTGAATGCATATCATCTGATTCCCTTTTGTTGTTCTGCTTTTAATAGGTAAAGAACCCAGAGTCACCTGGAGTAGAGCATTTTTTAAATCAATGTAAATAAATAAATCTCACATGGAAAAAAAACAGAGTCACTTACTGTAGCTAGGGAATCTGTTGATGCAAGCACATACTGTAGCAATCTTATCGTCAGGCTTTTAATCAGAGGCAATGTTCCCATGGTTTACATGTAGTCTTTGACTTACAATAGTTCATTTAGTGACAGTTCAAAGTTACAATGGCATTGAAAAATGTTATGACAGTTTTTCACACTTAGGACCACTGCGGCATCCCCATGGTCACATGATCAAAATTCAGATGCTTGGTGAGTGGTCCATATTTATGATGGTCCAGTGTCCCAGGGTCATGTGATCCCCTTTTAGTGACCTTCAAAGTCAGTGGGGAATCCAGATTCACTTAGCATCTTACTAATTTAATAAATGCAATGATTCACTTAACAACTGTGGCAAGAAAAGCCATAAAATGGGGCAAACTCACTTAACAAATTTTTCACTTAGCAATGTAAATTTTGGACTCAATTGTGGTCGTAACTCAAGGACTACCTGTATACGGCTGGTGGGATTTGTGTCTATCAGCTTTCTGGCTTGGTGAGAAACAACTGGCTGTACTGGAAAACCTCACATCAATACAGGGAAACTAATGCCAGGACCCAAACTTTTAAGTCATGAGATATAGGCACACAGTTAAACATGTAAAGAGCCTACATTTCAGTCTGGTTGACTTGAATAATTTTCAGTTTCGTTGTAACAAGCTTGTGTGATTTAAACCATTTGGAAGCGAGAAATTATATTTATAACAATGAATATTCATATCATATATATATATATAAATAATATATGTGTTTTTCTTTGCCCTTGACACACAGTGCATTGGTTTTAAATGGTTGTATAGTTAGGTTGTATAGTTGCTTCCGTGTGATACACAAGTTTTCTTAAAAGCTGTCTTATATAACCTTGAAATGAGCCTCATGAATAATATGCACTTTCAGAATGGGAAGCTGTATTATAGGCTGTCAATGGCTATGGGAACTATACACTAAGACCATGATGGCGAACCTATGGCATGCCTATCAGAGGTGGCACACAGAGCCCTCTCTGGGCCCTTGCCCCAGCTCAGCTCAGCTCAGCTGCACATGCACGTGTGCACCTCCTGCCGGCCAACTGGACTTCAGGTCTCTGCCGCACATGCATGGCGTGGCGGGACGCATGTGGGGGGTGGGGATATGGCGGGGACATGCGGGGGGGACATGCATGGGGCGGGCAGCTTGTGCAGTGCACATGTTTGGGAGACGCATGCGCATATTACATTGGGCACTCGGTGCCGAAAAGGTTAGCCATCACTGCACTAAGATAAATGCTTTTCTAGGGATGTTAACAGATTTATTTTGTAGGTAATGCTATGCTATGCCATGGAATTGTTGAGGGTCAATGGACATTTTAGAGATCCAACGTATATTTTCCATCTCAAGTACTTTGTGGTACTATCTTTTGGTTTGTTTCCAGTAGGAGAAAGAACCAAAGGGGAAAAAAGAGAAAGTTCACTGGCTGCTTAATTTTAGAGGACAACTTTTCTAATGGAGGGGCTAGGAGCAATCTAATCAGGTGACACTGGCAGAGGAAGGAAAAGAATTGCGTTCTGGCCATAATTAGTCTTTGGTCCCAATTTGCTGCTTCCATTCTTCTTCAAGGCAACATACCAGTTCTTATCTGCGTGCATCTTTGACTTGTAAGTATTGTAATTGTTTTCTTCCAATTTTTCCAGGAACACACACTCTGCGGTTGGCAACTGCTAAAGAAAAAGAGTTTGGGAGCAGTCAGAAGGGAAGCAAATACGATGACAAACACCGTTTATGGCACTGAAGGACCATCGTGATTGTGTTTGGATTGTGGAAGAGTTTGAGACTTTCTGGTCCAACTTTAGAAAGGTGGAAAAATCTGAGTATCTGCTGCCTTTTGGCAGATGATAAAATTAACCCCTTTTGCTCCAGATCCTTGCGGCTTAGCCAGGTACTTTCCATTAATCTTGGAAGGCTGTTAGTAAGTCTTCCCGTCATTTTTTTTTTTAAATATAATCATAGACCAGCAAAACTCAGCAAACCAGATTATCGGATGATCCTTTATTTAGTTTAGATTTAAATATGTCTCACTTCCTTCTAATGGTTTCATCTTATCTGGAGGAACCCTGCCACTTTCTAACAGTTAAAAGGTTTAGGAATGTTGTTTTCAAATATTTCTCTTTCTTTTTCCAGAAATAAAGATTGGCCGAAAAGCATCCACCCAGAAGCAAAAACAAGTGACATTTAATTGTGCATGTGTGAATGATTTTTGATTCCAAGCTCTCCAAGCTACAAGAGCTTTGCCGTCCTCAAAGCTTCCCTATAATTAATATCATGGGAACTTTATACTTACCGAGCCATGTAAGCGTCCATTGACATCCATAGCCAGGTACAGTCCAGATCCGATCCCCTTTATGTACACTGCACCAAAATATTCTGTGCTGAACAGTAACTGAACTACAGTTTGAAGTGAAAAAAAAAATAGGAGGGATTATGAACCATTGTTAATGCATAACTATTGTTAAAGCTGTGCAGTGAGAGCTAAATTAATTGCCAAGACTGATAATGCATTGGTGTGCATTATGATTGCATGAAAATGTGTGCATTGGGCATGGTTTAGCCTAATTGGCTTGCAAAAAGAAGGATTGAGAACCTCGTGCAGATCAGGGACCTCAACTTGCCAATCCCCATTTCCGAAGACAGAACCAAGGCTTTTCTGAATCCCTTCCTAGCTCTATACAAATATAATTGCATTAGCTTAATGGGCTGTGGAAAGTAAGGGCACTACCCAAGTTTATTTACACAGTCTGCACCAAGAAGTGTACTCTGTAACTAGGGTTATTCCACTGGCACAGAGCCGTTTAAAGAGTTTCCTCTGTAAATATTTTTTCATCAGGATGTCCAAGTTTAATAACTCATTTACAATAAATTCATTTCTAGCATTAGTTAGCAAACATACATTTTTTTTAGAATGTGTTGGCTTGAAACTACTCCCAGGAGAAAGAGAAAATTATAATTTAAGAATGATATCCCATTGGTTTTTTACCCCTAATCAGCTCGCCCTTCCTTCCTTCCTTCCTTCCTTCCTTCCTTCCTTCCTTCCTTC
>JANHGC010000543.1:259218-270751 GCA_027560395.1 Boaedon fuliginosus | reverse complement strand
GAACCCCAGTATCCATATGGGGATTCCAAAAAGAGTTTGGGCCAAAGTTTTGGCTTTATACACATGCAGAGCAGAAGAAAAATTCAAAAGGAACCGGTTGCAAATGATATTGTTGCTTCCTGTCTTAATCCAGTTTTGTCCGTTTCATACTCTGGAAGAGTTTTCTCCAATCTCACCCAGGATAAAAATTACATTTTACAATAGTACAATCATGAAAGACTTTTATTTTTCATTCCTGAAGTAGAATGACAAATTCTTTAGTAAGAAATCTTGTCTGATGGTCCCATTCAGAATTACTTCTGAAAAAAATTTCAGAAAGGAAGGTATGCTTTCTTGAATAACTCCCTAAAGCAAAACTGGGCCAATAGAGTTAGTGAGATCTGAGAGCCAGTTGACACTGAGCATGGAGCTGTTCCTGGAACTCAAGTGGCTGTAATCATGAAGTTTTGTCCTTAATTTACTTCTTAATATTGCTTCCTTCTAGCTAATCATAATGAGCATCAAGAGAGCTCATTATAAAGAGCTAACCTCCTTTTGCCAATCTGCTGATCCCAGGCAAGTCTTTCCCCATCAAAGCAGTCAGACTGCAATTTGCCTCTTAAGTGTGCCAATTCTGCTAATATTGGGCTAATGATAACATTAATGCAAGACAGCATTCTCTCCATCTCATTCATCTTACTTCCCAATTAAGCCTGGTATCACTAGTACTGATCTTCTCCAGTTGATAGCAATCTTGTTCACCCATGAAAATTTCAGCAATCCTATTTTGCAGTTGCATCTTTGTGTCAATTCACTGTGCAGTATGCAGCCTTATTACCCTGAGAAGCAATTTTCTCAAATCGAACTTCCAGAAATACGTATAAGTATCACCTGTGGTTTTCCTACAGGCTGTGTTATAGCTTTTGCCATGAATCTACTGATAAGGCAAATGTTGTTGATTGGCAGTATACAGGTATTATAGATGTCTTTTTCTATCAAACTAAACCTTAAAGAGACCTTGTTGAGTATGATGGCTTACTTCAACTATACATTTAGCATTTATCTCTTTTAGGAAATAAAAAGCACTAGCTTTAGATATGGAATCAGCATAGCTAGTGGAATACTGAGGACACTAATTTTTTCAGAGTGATAAAACAAAAAAAGACTGTGAAGATCTCCAGAGGGACCTCTGCACATTGTTCCTGGGACCAATTGTTCAACTGTAAATATACTGTATATAAATAATCAGAAACCCTTACATCAAAATCACACTCATTATGAAAAGGAGAGAGAGTAGCAAGGTCCATGGAGGCCCAAGTCCATCCTCAGCCTGGGTCTTTATTTATCAGCCTAACTTGATTCAGGATTACCATCACGAGAGAAAATTGAAAAAGACTTGCTTGGTCAGTTCGTAAGCAAGGAGATAAGGCTACATTGGGTTTGAAGAGAGATGCTTTATACTTGGTCTTATGGGTTATGATGCATTTCTTTTGGAGAATTGGCATGGCCAAAGGTGTCTGTGGCGCAAAATACCCAATAGTGTGAGCAAAGCAACTAAGCAACAGATATAAAACAGTGGTTGGGAACTAATCAAAGAGAGAAGCAACTGGAATTAAGGAGACACTTTCTAAGAGTGAGGACAGTTAACCAGTGGAATAGCTTGATTTCAGAAACCATGGGTGCTCCATCACTGGAGGTTTTTAAGAAGAAACTAGACAGCCACTTATCTGAAATAGTATAGGTTCTCCTGGTTGAACAGAGGGCTGGTGTCAGGCTGTCCGCTAAACTGGAACTACACGAAGAAAACACAGGAGTACAGCAATCTCTGGAATCTTCCGTTTATTCACAGCAAAGGTACAGCAACTGATTCAGGCGAGAATAGTGTCAGGGGTGGAGTCCTGGCGAGGCTTCTTATACATAACCAATCTCTCCCATAGCGTGATTTAAAGGGACCCTGCCTCACAGGACCCAGCGCCTGACAGTTGGACTAAAAGACCTCCAAGATCCCTTCCAGCCCTATCCTATTCATTCAATCAAAAAGCCATTGTGCTGCCATCTTGACTTTATTGATCATACCATGCAGATTCCTCTAGAACAGTCCTACTTACGTACTTGGACAGCTGGAGGAAGAGTGCGTCAACCTAATAGATATAAAGAAATACATAGAGCAAAGTTACCTAAAAATAGGTAAAAGCATTAACAATTCATGAAGGATGGAAGGCATCAAGAAGTAGCAATTTCAACAAAGATAAAATGTGCTGGAAAATGTATTTTGATTAAATAATTCTGGGCGTCAATGGAGTAAACCTGATGGGTAAGACACTGAGCTTGTCGATCAGTTTGGTGGTTCAAATGCCTATTGCCGCATAATGGAGTGAGCTCCCGTTACTTGTCCCAGCTTCTGCCAATTCTACCAGTTCGAAAGCATGTAAAAATGCAAGTAGAAAAATAGGGACCACCTTTGGTGGGAAAGTAACAGGGTTCCATGCACCTTCAGCGTATAGTCATGTCAGCCACATGACCACAGAGATGTCTTTGGATAGTGCTGGCTCTTCGGCTTCGAAACGGAGATGAGCACTGCCCCCTAGAGTTGGGTACCAACTAGCATGTATGTGCAAGGGGAACCTTTATCTTTACCTTTAATATACTGTATCTCTAAAAACACTGCATTTTATGTCACTAAGAGCATTAACACTTGAAGCAAAATTTCCCCCGGGCAACTGTTACTCATTGAGAAAGAAGACAAAAAGAAAATGCTGCTCAAGATTTCCTGGGACCAAGTTCATTGAGTTTCAGAGTCAAAGCTGATTTGGCAGACTTGAGGTAAAATCAGAAGAAAAAAAACTCCAATACATCCAGCCTTAGCTAACTGTAATCCCCATAGCAAACCCAACACAAAAGATGTGCTATTAGATCACATCTCATATACACTGCATTCTGTGTGCATGTGAAATCCAGATGTTTTCTTCTTGTGGCACTCTTGAGATTTAGACACCATTCTAGATAGTTTTTTGGTCACTGCAAACTTGTCCTTAGCTTTGCTAAATTCCTTTGTTACCATGACTGCTGAACCATTTAGCTTTTCAGGCTATCAAGAAAGGATACTCATTTAAAATTCCTACAAAATTCAGGAGTGTATTGTGGAGGATTATTAAAAGTATCTATAAGATGGAAAGGAAGGAAGAAGGGAAAGAAGTATCAGTAGATGGTCCTCATATTCAGTAGCATCCACCTTAAGAGTGCCTCTTGGAAGGGTGAGAATGGCAGATAATTTCTGCAGCTCATCTACAAATCACTGTCAGGAAATTAATGCACCCCATGTGACCTACATGGCAAGAGAACTGTGGCAGAGGTCACATTTCTAGATCAAAGTTCCTTTTTGTTTCTTCCACTTTTTGTAAAATGATACTATCAGCTGGGAAAGAAATGAATTAATTGGGCTTGTAATTCTTAGAAGAATTAGAATTCTAGCAGAAGTTGGCATGACTGAAATATCCCAGTGTTACTATAGCGTGGAAGTGAAAATATGTTCATTTGACATAGGAAGACCTCATCCATATCTTATGCTTCTTCTGACAGTCTATAATAAACTCCTATAACAATATCAGTTCCCCTCCCTGGTCTTTACTCTTACTCTTACCCAAACACTCTCAATAAAAATTTTCATGCTCTGATTCCTGAATTTCTAGACATTTTTTTCTTTATGTACCGCTTAACAGAAGTACAGCTTACAGATAAGAGCTGTGGTGGCACAAAAAAGTGCCACAGTAGCTCAGTGGTTAGAAGGCCTAACTGCAGGCCTAACTCACTGCTCACTCCAGGAGTTCGATCCTGAGCGACTCAAGGTTGACTACAGCTTTCCATCCTTCTGAGGTCGGTAAAATGAAATCCAGATAATTGGGGGCAATATGCTGACTCTTTAAACTCCTTAGAGAGGGCTGTAAAGTACTGTGAAGTGGCATATAAGTCTAAGTGCTATTGCTATTAACATCCTTCCGTTCCCTTTCTAAGTCTGCTTTCTTAAAAATAAATCATAGCTTTCCAAAACTATCATCCCACCAAGTTTCAGCCATCCAAAAGGATATTTGTCCTCCCATGTTAGGACTTCAAATGCTCTTTGTTTGTTCTGGTAGCCTGTGCATCATCAGGGTATAAGTAGCAGCCAGAGGGTACAGCACAGTGTTCCCTCTTTCTGAGCAGCATACAAGAAGAATACACGCATACATATGTCTGGGCCAAATTATGGTTTCTTCTCAGCCTTCACCAACAAAGTTTTGTTAGCAGTGAGACTCCAGGGCTGCCTTCCTTACAATCCCTTTGGCAAGGAAAAAGTGGGTCAGTGGGATGGGGAAATAAGACAAAATAATAAACCTCAAAGGGGAAGGGGGTTATTTGACTGGTTGTGTAGAAACAGAAACTTCCAGAGATTTAAGAACTAGAGCTAATCATTTTCAGTTATAATTTCCCAAATAATTTCCCATCCCCTTCTCATAGACAATCCTTATAGCACAATTCTTTCCATGGCATACTTGAACATCATTATATCCAAGTGTTTTTGACAACCTGAGATTTTTTAAAAAATTTGGTTTCTTTTCACAAGATAGGAATCTGAAAGCAGCCACCTAGCATATGAAATACAGCTCAGATATAAAACTTAAAAAAAAAGAATTCAGGTGTTTTAATCACCATTATTTCCTATTCATTTTAAATGAAAACAGTATGCAAATATATAAATATTTATATAAACGATAAACTTAATATGCAGACGTTTGACTAGAATTATAAGGAAACCTTGAAGGTTTTTTTTTTTAAATCAAAATCGTCTTTATTGAAAATTGTACCTTGCTATTAAAAAAAAATGAAGTAAGAAGAAGCGATCAGTATATAGAACCAGAGGGATAATTGTTAACTCTACCATATATAAAATGCAATTTTAAAACAAATAGAAAAACAGATTAAATATTTATTCTATACCCTAAAGCAATCTGTCAGCCTCTGCATGCAAAGGGCAATGTGGTGTCAGGCAAACTACAGAAGTCACACAACATTAACAGCAAACCCCAGCTCGTTTATGTATGAATGGCGAAATAGGTGGAGGTTTATGAATGCCTTGCGATATTTAAAAGCGTGCCTTATGGAAAGCTCATTAGTAGTGCCGGACAACATAGGCTGCACAAATGGAAGAGCTTACAATCATGCCAGATACCAAAATGCCAGAGAGTTTTCTTCCCTGGGGCTAATACAGTTTCAGGGGAGATTATTTTCGCTAGAGTTGCAGCAAGACAAGAAACGATATAATTTTTTAAAGAGGAAGCAACTTGCTTTGTGCCATTGTCTCAATCGTAGCTAGTTTTCGTAGCAGACCCCGTTAGTTTGGAGAAGATGGCAGGGCCTCCCTAAATGACCTACTTAGTCTCTGCTGCTGCTGCTTCCCATGCCTCTCTGTTGTGCACAAACAATCCAGAAAAAAAGGAAGAATCTTGCTCTCATTTTGATCATTCAGGAATGATAAGAGAAATCTTTGCAACCATCCTATGATATGGGTTAGGTTGAGAAACGGACACAAAGTCATTCAGCAAAGTCATTTCGGGAGTCCCTGAAATCTCCAAAGCCCTCCTAGAAAGCTAGTGGCTCTGTTTTTAAATTGGAAGACTAGCTACGATTGATTTATTAAGGGTTTGAACCTGGCTCTCTTCTATCTTAACTGGCACTGAATCAGTTGCTTTTATATTACAATTGTTTGGTTCTTAAGGAGACTGGACTATATTGTAAAAGAGGTAGGCTGGTTACGGTCTTCCAGATGGAATTGGACTACAGCATCTAGCATTTACAATAGTTGCCACATTGGCCAGGTCTCCCATTCTCATTTCAGAGACAGAGTACACAAGAAATGGAAACGGCTAAATTGATACACCTAGACAATGTGTCTATGGAGATTCTCAATCATCCAGATCATGGTTGTCTCAAAGGTACTGGATTTTCTCAATTTTTACTTGAAAACATTTCACTTTGCATCCATGAAGCTTCTTCAGTTCTGACTGAATGATGGGGAATGGAAGGATTTATTTTCTTTGCAGTCCTTTGGTCGTTAGCACTCTGAAGGTCAGTCATTTGCTCTCTGAGAGTCATTGAGGCGTCTTGGGGGTTCACCTGTACCTTCAGGCTCACCTGAATCAGAGTGCAAATGGGTGTAGAACGTTCTTGGAACTGCTGAACTGCAGACAGGAGATAGGTGGTATCATATCCTTCCCCTCTATTGAGAGAGGGCTTTTCAATTTTATGGCCTTTTCACACCTCTTTCAAACCCCTTTTTCAATAAATAGACCCAAGGAAGCTCTCGGAGCTTGTGGTTAGCGCAAGTGGGCCTCCATCAAGTCTAGAAAAAGATCCAGCAGAAGATAAAGAAGAGAACAACAAACAAAGTGAGGTTATCATTCCATTGATTGCAAGAATATCGGAAAAGCTCAGGAGGATTTTCAACCACCACAACATATGTACATACTTTAAACATGCTAAGAAAGAAGCTTCTCCACTCTAAACATAAAACACCCAGACACAAACTGAGCAAGGTGATATATGCAGTACTATACAGGGACATGTGTGCAAATCTGTATATTGGAGAAACAAAACAACCACTTCACAAACACACGGCACAACATAGGAACAAACCCATCCACCTGCATTTGAAAGAAAAGGTTACTCTTTTGAAGATAGCAAAGTCCACATTCTGGGAGGACCAGTGGTGTGAAAGAAGGGTAAAAGAGGCCATCTATGTTAAAAGTGAACTGTCGTCTCTCAGCAGTGCGGGAGGGATTGGGCATCACTTATCTCCATGACTTCAACCTTGACAATGAAACTGGCAAGAAATTATCAATTTTGCTTCCATAAAAACAGAAGTATGATACTAAGTATTGTCGAAACTATGTCAAATAGTTTTTTGAGGATCAGGAATGTCAAAACGTTATCCAGACTGATAATGGAAGCATGCATCAATTGGGAGCCTAGTTTTTGAATTGGGACAAAACACAAAGGCAACAATATAGTTCAGTAAGATGTGAAAATACTTTGTGGTTTTGTTCCTTCTCTCCCTACCAGCTCTCAAGATTCAATACAAGTATTTAGAGATTCCACAGTCTGTGTAGAAAAAACGGAAAATTATCTATTTCTCTGAACAGTTCAGCCTCAAGGTTTTCACTGCGGAAAAACATGAAAAAGAAAAAGGAACAAATAGGGAAAATGAAAGCAACTTCTCATTTACAGCAAAGAACTTGATGTTTTGCAAAAGGTTTCAGAAAGGCTCAAATCGACGATTCTTCCATTTCTCCATCTTTACAAGAAGAAAAGAAGGGATTCTGAATCAAAATTCTGTCTTGTTTGATGGTTCAGTTACTGCACAGTTTTACAGCCTTCATTAAAAGCCGCTTATTGTGAAGTCTTGGCTTTGATTTCATAGGCTTGTTTGAATGGAACTGCTTCTTATAAATTCATTACATGTTCCAAACAGGGAAACTTACAAGAGAGGAATTAAACTGCTGTTTGCTTTAAAGCATTTCCTGAAGCCTGGAGGGTGTTTTCTTATTTGCCCTAAAAACATGCATAGCCTCTATTATTGTTGGCGCTGTTATTTCTGGACAGAATTTTGAAAATAACTTGAATAGATATGTTTAACAGTGTATAAATTCTAAGCTTACATTTGAAGTGAATTTAAAGTTATATAGCCCCATGTATAAAAGAGCCTTTCACAATAAAATAAAAATTGTAAGGTGATCAGAATACTTAAATTCCATCATAATGAAGGCAAATGACTTTTTCAACTCTGCACCAAGTCTAATATTAATTCTCACTGGTTCAATTCTGTGTGGTTTGCCGCTTTCTACAGAAATTATTAATCTTAGCTGTTTTTTTTCCCATGTTCCCATTTCTTGCAGTTCTTCTTCTTCTCCTAAAAGAAACAATTTAATTACAGTGTACAAAGCTGAACAACCTACTGTGGCAAAACAGTTGAAAAGATACAAAAATATAGTCAGAATGACAAGACAAATACATTCAGAGGGAATCTTTCTTGAGAAACATGAACTAGCTTCTTCTTGTGGTATAGTTAAGGAACTCAAAAATTTTACATGTATTAAATATAGCATCATATTTGTTTCATTACTATACATATGAGTAATGTTAGATGACTTAACTTGCAAAAGATATTTATGAGTGAATACGAAAGTAAATACATCCATTTGAATGGCAGATGCTAACATTTTTGTTACAGAACTGCAACTTTTTTTCAAGTTTTCTCTCTTTATTAACCCATTTCTATAGATTTGCTATCTTTTGTCACTTAGTTTTCCAAATGCTCTGAGTACTAGGTCATTTATCCAAATTGTGTTGTGTGTTCTCCTCGTCCTCCTCTAATTGTGTTGTGTGTTATCCTCCTTATGCATAAAAACAAAGGTGCAAAGATGTGCTTTAAAAGTCTAAAAGTCTTTCAGTGAAATTTCTTCTTTGTAGTTTGTGCACTTTTGGTTGCTTTAATACTGTATGCTCTTCCCGCCGTTCACTTAGCTATGATTTGTAGGTCATGTCATCCCCCAGTGAAAGTACCAGAGCAGAGACAGGGAGATCCACATCCAAGTCACCCCTTAGCTGTGCAGGTTCACTAGGACAATTGATGTCTCTTAGTACAACTGTATCAAAAAATTGTGGGAACCACAAATCTGGTGAAAGTGTGAATGTTACCTAGGCCACTATGAGCTCCAGGGAGGATATAAATTTAGCAAACATAAATAAGTAAAAAGAAATTATGCTTTAATAACACAAAATTTCCCCCATGACCTGATTATGTTGTCTCATCTCCAGTCTGTGAGTCCAGCAATGCTATGGCTTCATGTGCTGTAGGGTATAATAGTATTTTCTCACTTGTTCTGATACCTTCCAGGGAAGCCCCAAGTATAAGTACTTTTCCACCCATCACCTCAGAGGTGAAGTCAGGTATAACCATCAGTGGGTATGATCAGAGTATACGTATTTTGGAAGTGTTGGGGAAATTGGGCATGGCCTTCTACCCAATACCTAGTCAGCCTCCACTATAACCATTTCCTTCCAAGCTTTTGTCCTCTCTGAGCACTTTGTTTCTTGAAGTGCTTTCATATCTATCATCTTTTTTTTACTACATCTTTTCAACACACAGGGAGGAAAATAGACTTCCCACTGGGAAAGAGATTTTGCTTTTGTGCCAATCCACTTTTACAATATTTTTGAAAAAGTTATCTTTACCATAAGCTGCTTTTCCTCATAGCGGTGTGTGGAAAATAATGAGAAATATTGAATTGGGCTGTTGTTGTTTATTACTTGCAGTTCTAAGTCAACATGGTTGCCCAGCATGTTGCTGGGTCTGTTGGAAGAAAAATCCAGGTCAAGTTCCAAGCCAGGAATAAACTGGAGGCTGATTGGAAAGAAAGTTTTGGTTTATTGGTGAACAGAACCAACACACACACACACAGCGTGCAGTTCTGGGACAACTGACAAAATGAAGTTGAGAGTGGGTGGGTTTTATACCTTCTTGATTCCTATGGGGTCATGAAGGGGTCAAGGCTGGCTCTATAGGCAGAAGGGGAAAATGCAAATCCTAAGTATTTGTCTGAGCTAATCTTGTCAACCTTTGGCTTGCTTAATTGTGTTGCTTATCTGGAGTTTCTGCTTGACCCAGTCTTTCTGAATTGATTACCAAATTTGCATTTCTAAAAGCTGGCATCCTCAGTTTCTGCTATGGGCAGGGAGACTGGGGTTGGTTTCTGTCTCCCTTAAGACTTTTCCCATTTCTCTTTCAGGGGAAATATTCTATCCTGCCTTTTTAATATTCCCCAAAATATTTCTTTCTCTACAAGGGTGGGTGGGTGCTGACTTTCTACAGGTCTACAGGACTGATTTAGTTAGGGCCCATCTCTCTATTCTCTGAGAGAGGCTATTACTTTCTGGATGTTCCCCTATGGTTATCTTTATTTTACATTATTTTAACTGGTGCAATATCCAAGGTGGAAGTGAGGAAAAGGGAAAATAAACCAGTTTAATAAAACTATCTCATTCCTATTGCAATGCCCAAATTGGTGGGTGTTTTTCACGCTGACCTGTGATCTGCTGAAGAGGGGAAGGCAGCAAATCCAGATGGAAACCTAGGGGTAGTTAAGGAATCCATCCTTAGCCATGAAAACCTCCTATGTAATTTTTGGACCAATTATTCTTTCTCAGCCTAATCTGTCTGGCAAAGTTTTTAATTCTGGGCAAAATATGTGCAAGGAATGGTATTCCGTTGTTTGACACCTTGAGAAAAGGCAGCATGTAAATCTAGCAAAGAAACACATCTAGGATGGGTCAAGTACTCTGCTCCCAGATTGAAACAACTCCCCTATTTGGCAGTGACTCAAAACAGATGCATTACAGGAAAAATAGGGATTGGCTATCAAGATAATAAGTATTATGAGCACATTATTTTGTGTTGCCAGATGACTGGACAGTGGAGGGGAATGGCTTATGGAAGTCAACACAAAATAAGAATTTCTCGACAAACTACATAGCTGTATATTTTGGAATATGAGGCCAGGAATCATGCCTGTCTTGGATGATACCTTCTTCCAAAGAAAAATACTGCAGGGGAGGTGTGGCACTAGGCTTCAACCATAGCTATCTCTTTTTTCATCTAAGTACAGCCCCAAGATATTTTTGAAATGTTGTTTACAGACAAAACTGAATTTTTAGACTCCTTTGCTGTCTTTGTATCTGAACTCATCTGATTTATACTCCTACCTTATTCTTCTTTATTTCAGCTCGGCATGAAGTTATCACCAAAGAGATCCTAGAGCTGGACACTTGGGAAAATCATTGGAATGTTGTTGCAATCAAAGCCCTCATGCATGACAGCTATGATGTCTGTCTTGTTGCTCAGCTGAATCCAAGAGATCTCATCCCTCCTCCTTCTGATTTAATGGAACAATAGGTGTGCAATTTTAATGGGAAACAAAGCTAGCTGAATGGAACAGAAGTATGTTGATATGTGGCAATTTCAATAGATGGTTAGAAAAGAGAATTCCATATAATGAATTTTTGAAAGATGACATACTTCAACATAGCAAATCTGTACCACAGTAATTCAAAGATTATGCAATGTTTTTCTTTTCCACAACTTCTCATAATAATTTCTTCTGTGTGCCAAACTGTTGTTTTCATCTATTCAAGAGTACAAGCTCAATTTACCTTGCAAAATAGGAATGCTAAAAATGTTGCTTATCGCATCAAAAGCGAGACAGATCAATAGCAAATATTTAAAAATAAAAGAATTTAAATATTTTATTCTGTACTGATATGAATACTATGGAATTTATTTGTTTTTTTTTCATGGAGGGCAAAGGGAAAAGTAAAACATTGCCTTAATCTCATTAAGCTGGCTTGAAAAGTCATATTGCTGGTTGTGTATTATTGACAGATAAGAATCTTTTCTTCTTCTTCTTCTTCTTCTTCTTCTTCTTCTTCTTCTTCTTCTTCTTCTTCTTCTTCTTCTTCTTCTTCT
>JANHGC010000543.1:215038-229758 GCA_027560395.1 Boaedon fuliginosus | reverse complement strand
GTATTTGAGCAGGCTTTATGTTGATGTGAATTATCACCTTTTTGGTCCATTCTTCTCATAACAGACATCCAAATGTATTAGACCACAGCTAGTATGAAAGATGTTTGGTCCTAAATATTAGTTATGTTCTTACAATTTGTTAGGATTTTAATCTGCATTTGTTACTGATTTTCCCCTTCCTGGCTTTCTTTTAAGATTATTTAGAAGCAGACCAAAAATAATCTTAATAAGGTGCCTCATGTAGATTCATATTACCAGCTGTGCATTTCTAATTTGTATGATAAGCACAAGGTGACCTGAAGGAAGTCCTGTAGTTTTAATATTTGCGGAACATCTCAGGTAGTGCTGAAATCAGCAATCACAGTGCTTTCACAAATTGTTCTTGATGGGAAATTAAAGAGAATGCAAGTTAAGTATGCCATTTTTATTAGACTCCTTGTTTTGATTATCTTTGACTTCGGAACACAGATTTAGTAGAGGTAGCTATTGATGTCATGATCTTCAACTTATTTTTTTTCAAACAGGACTAAGCATTTATGTGTGTCTCTTCCCAGATCATCTATATCTGTAAAAGAGAAGTGGGGTGGGGATGTGTATGTGCTTTATAAAACTTGCAGTCCTGCACCAGTCTAGCTCAAACTTGGCAGATAGATAGTTTAATGTAGTAAGATCAGCACTGTCGGGGTCACCAAAGCTTAGGGGGCCTTTTTGCCCCCCCCCAAAAGGGGACAAAGAGGACACTCTTAACAAACAAGCAGCAACCCTCTACTGAGCATGTACAGTTTTCAAACGATGTGGGAGGGGGTGCCAGGGGCTTCAGACAGCCCACAAATGCTTCAGCTGTGTTGCCCGAGCTCCGATGGAGATGTGGGAGGGTCGCAAACGGCTGCGGCCCAGCGCTGCTGTCAAGCCCTGACTGCCTTACCCCAGAGCTGGCCTTGCAGTAGCAGAGATGTGTGAGGGGGCAGCGGGGGCTTAAGAAGGCCCGCAGCTGATGTGGGAGGGGTGGTGGGGCTTCAGAAGGCCTGCAAACACTGTGGCAAAATATACTTCTTCTTTAAAAGAAACAACAACCTGAGCAAGGCCCGGTAATCAGCTAGTTTTCTATATTTGATTTATTCAAGATCATAGAATCAGGTTGGAAGGGACATTGGAGGTATTCTAGTCCAAACCCAAAAATATAAATAATTACATAGATGACTGTATAGCAATTAGTAGATTTTGAACAAGCTATTGTTTTTCTTTTTGATGAATCTTTATTAATTGATAAATGTCTGCTTAATTTCTCCAAATTCTCTTCACAGTTAAATTTCTTGAAGTAATCAAGCCCTTCTGCGTAATCTTACCTGAAATTCAAAAACCAGAAAGGAAGGTAATGTATGCATTATAGAATTGTAGTTTTGCCAGAATAGTTATAAAAGATTAATAGAAAAAGAAACATTTTCATGCTTTTCCCTGTTTTTTCAAAACCCACAGCCCAAAGTTATTTAACATTTTTTTAAAATGAACACGATAGCAGTGTTTGAAGGAAAAGGCAGAATGATATGTCTGGCAAATGATAGCAGTATGAGTAACTGGAATACATGTTTAGCTTGAATAAAATGCATTATTTGCTTGATAGCAGAATTCAAGATACACTTTACTCATTTCCACAATCCAGGCTGCCAGTCCAACTAGCAGAATTAATTGTTGCTTCTGGAAAAGGAAGGGGAAAACAAGCTGTTTGTAAATGGTTCTTTTTTTCCCAATGAATAGGGTTAGTTGGTATTCATTTTGCCATAATATCCTGGCTGAAAGGCATCAGAAAGCTGGTCTTATAGTGGTCATAATGCTTAGTACGGTAGTATAGGTGGAAAATATGCCGGCTATCACTTTTGATAACATTTACTTCCATATATAGCATTTTACGTATAGATATTAACATTACTATACCTCTACTTCTGATTTCTAACGGTGAATATAGGGGTTTATGATACCAGTAATTTCAACTAAAGAATTTTAACTGGAAAGCTTTGTTTTTACCAATGTTCTGCCTGTGTTATCTTCTTTGTGTGTGTGTGTCTGTTTAGTAAAAGCAGCATGGAAATGTTGGAAATTTAAATATATTAAACATTCCCTTTCTGGTTTCCAAATTAGATAACATATAACCCTATATCACAGCAATTTTCATGCAGGAAAGTCCCTCAGCCTTCTATTTAGCATTTTTGGAGAGTTGTGAGGGAAAAGAGGGAAATAAGTATTGAGCTATACAATATTAGCTGTATAGTATTGAGCTATACAATATTAGCTGTATTTTCCATGGAAACATCATGCTTTGCTCTAGCCAAATGTTGGCAATGACAATAATTTTTACAATTTTATCTCTTATTGTAGATCCAGTTTAAAGAAAAGGTGCTATGGACAGCTATCACTCTCTTCATCTTTTTGGTCTGCTGCCAGGTATTTTCTGTTTATTACTTCAAGACTTTCTTTAAAACCAAAGCTAGAGAGCCAAGCCTATGATAATTATGCTTACTTTTTTTTAAAATCCAGATTCCCCTTTTTGGTATTATGTCATCGGATTCAGCTGATCCCTTTTATTGGATAAGAGTAATTCTGGCTTCCAACAGAGGTATTGAAATTCACCTTAATTGATTTTTTTTGCTAAATTTCATTTTTATCATATAGCAAACTGGGTTTCTCCTGTGAGTTAAGCACTTTGCATTCCCACTGACTTCAGTAATAATCAATATTCCATTTAATCATTGGGACTTAAATATGCATTATTTTGATTTGGATATTGTGATAGTAAAATGGGACTTTGTAGGTTGGCCATAATGATGCTGTCATTACGAAGATAGAAGCATATTTGGGGTCAGTTTAAAGCAGTTCATATACGTTATTTCACCATTGGGACTGGGGCTGAGAAATTGATTGAGTTACGTATCAAAAATTACTTTGTGTCAACTCAATGTTACAGAAGAATCAGTTTTGTATAGTTGTTAAGGTATCAGGATAGAAACCATGAGATTGTGAATTCTAGTTCTCTCTCAGGCAAAAAGCGAGCTGGGTGACATTGGGCCAATCACTCTTGCCCAGTGCTGATTTGAAGGCATGTGTGTACCTGTGCATACAGAGTGCTACATATTAATACCTAATGGACTGTCTGGATTTGAAGGAGAGAATGTATTAGAAGTTACTGGTGTCTTAGCAGAGCTAAAAGAGGCCATGTTTTCCTTCTCTCCCCTCCCCCCCCCCTTGATGAACTGCTGAAAATCAGCATCTTTTAGCTCACATAATCTGGTAAAACTCTCTTCTCTGCAGGGCAATAAGCTTGAAACATGCATAGAGGGAAAGTTGGTAAGGCTAGTATAATACTAGTTCATATATTTTAACTGTGTTCTGCAGGTCACTTAAACAAATTTCTTTTTGTGTTATATATATCATCTTAAACATTTTATTCTTCAAATTTGCACTCCCAGTTTTTGTTATTGGCAATGCAAATTTCTACACAGGGACAAAGTTGAAAAGCATAATTCAGATTTCAAAAGTGTTCAGAATTCTTTTGATTATTCTTATAAATTTTGATTTGCCTGGAAATAATATTGGCATAATTGCAGAATCTTTACAAACAGCATTTTCCGTATGTTTAAAAAGGTGTGTCAAATTATTATTATGCATCAGTAGGTTAGGAAATGCTGTTTCTAAAGGATGAGACTTATTCTTCAAAATGAACTGTAGTTTCAGCTAAAACAGCTTTTCCTAATTTGATAATGTAACAATTTTTTTAAAATGCAAAGAATGACGTTCCATTGAAAATTTAAATGGTTTCTACATTTTTATAATGTTTTGAGATGGCCAGTTATCTGTGTAGGACTGAGCAGGAAAGGATTGTTAGATCCTATCTTTCATTCTGTTTTTGATTTCCAATAGGCACACTGATGGAACTAGGCATTTCTCCCATTGTCACATCTGGTCTCATTATGCAGCTACTGGCTGGTGCCAAAATAATTGAAGTTGGGGATACACCAAAAGACAGAGCTCTATTCAATGGTGCACAGAAATGTAAGGAATGGGAAATTTTTAAATTTTTTTATTCTAGTTCATGCAGATATAGACAGTGAATAATATACATTGATCTCTCGGGAAATTTGGAATGTTAAATTGCATTCACTTTTTTTGTCTTGTAATTCTTTTCCAGTGTTTGGCATGATTATTACTATTGGACAATCTATTGTTTATGTAATGACCGGGATGTACGGAGACCCTTCAGAAATGGGAGCAGGAATTTGTCTCCTTATCACCATTCAGGTAACTTTTAAGTCATTAAAACTTTTCTGGATGTAAGCCTAGGACCTGTAGATATTTAAAATTTAAAAGATTGAAATTGGGCCTATTTGCAAACTTGCTTAACCCAGCCCTTTCTCTGAAAGAATGTTAAATGCTCTTGACAGTCTGGAAGCTTCTTAGGCAGGAAATTTGCTATGGGATGTTTTACTTCTTGGTGTATTAATCTCACAACCAAAGAACTGAGATTTACACATTTCACAATTGTGTGTTTACCCTTTCAGTAACATTATTGAAAAGGTAAGAGACTTAATCAACTTCGTTGAAGCTAACAGAAACATAGTACCCAAAAGGACTGCCCTCCTTACTAAGTGATTTCCACAGACAAGTATTTATAGAAATTGCTGTGCCTATCTGTTTCTGTACTGTTTATAATTCGTAATTTTTAATTTAAGTGATTGAAATATTATACATTTCTCCTTGTAGCTTTTTGTTGCTGGTTTGATAGTTCTTCTGTTGGATGAACTTCTGCAAAAAGGCTATGGTCTTGGCTCTGGTATTTCTCTCTTCATTGCTACTAATATCTGTGAGACTATTGTATGGAAGGCATTCAGCCCAACTACAGTGAACACTGGCCGAGGTAATCATTCTCTGAGGAAATATATATCAATCTCTTGGAAGGCAACAATAAAAAAAACCCTAAGCTCTTCCTAGCTGGCCAATATCCAGTGGCATAATACATTGTGTATCATCTGAAAAAGAAAAATTGCAAGTTAGGATAAGGAGCAGTATACTGCTTTGCTTGAATTTTTATATGTTATTCTATCTTTAAGGAAACATGGCTGCCTGGAAGCCTGAATTCCTCTGTGAAAATGAGTTATTGTGGTAGATTTCACTTGTTTGGCAATTTATGCAAGAATTGGCTGAGTGGGAAAGCTTGTATCTCATTATTACAGTAGCAGTATTAATAATTATAGGAAACCCAGGGAGTTTTAAGTGAATGTATGGAAAACCAAGCAGCAAAGCATTTTTTCTCCAGTTTAAATCCAATAGCTACTTATATGAAGGTCCTGAACAATTCATCTTATAATTTGCACTGTTGGTGTTTAAGGGTGCTTATGGAAAGATAAAAAAGATAGCCCAGAAACAGGAAATACATTATAATGCAAACTTGGGGTTATATTTATATTTGCATGTAAGGAAACTCCATTCTGTTGAGCAGACATAGCATAGTACTAAAAATGTTGACTGCTTATTGACTACTTTTTATATTTTTATATTACACTTCAGCATGAGTGGGGGGTTTTCCAAAGTTATTTCCCCAGCAGATGAGACTCTTTGGTAATGCATATATTGCAGACTTAATATATCAGATTAAACTGTAGTTTGTTTTAATTGTAGTTTATTGAAAAGGTAGTTGTGGCCTAGTTCACATAGAATCCTCCAACCATGCAAACCACAGCGACTAGTTTCATACACAGCAGTGAACCAAAAGATGCATGGTATATTATTATATAATGTTTTAATTTTAAAACAATCAGGTTGTCTTTTCAGAAAATGGATAGCTGTATACAGCAAACCAATTTTCTGTTGATCAGGTGTGCTGGAAAAACATTCCCTTCAATCAGGAAATTTACCTCCAAATATGTTTATAGTTCTTTTTCAGTCCTTCACAGAGGGGACCTTTATTTCTGTATGATTAGACTTGGCAGACAATGATTCATTAAGCTTTATAGGCTTTTGGTTGCTTTTTATTATTGTTAAAACTTGTCATTTTATTTACTTTCTCTTTGTTTTATATGTTAATTTCTTAACCTGTTTCTGTCTTTATCAGTTTTAGCTAATTTCTTACTGTCCTTGTAATCTGATGCTATATATTAAATTTAATAAATGGCAGTTGCTGCTAGCTTTACATTAATACTAGTCACATGACTAAGAAGAAGGAAGTGTTGGGGTTTAATCTCATTTTTAGAGAATGAATAGGAGGAATTGGAGTATATTGAATATTCTAAACTGTCAGCTTTCAAAGGCAAGGGCTATAAAGTATCAACAGCTTTTCATACAGTAGTTAATAATTTCTTCACCTGTTCATTAAAAGGCATGGAGTTTGAAGGCGCCATCATTGCTCTGTTCCATCTGCTGGCTACTCGTACAGACAAAGTTAGAGCTCTCAGGGAAGCCTTCTATCGGCAGAATCTCCCCAACCTTATGAACTTGATTTCCACCATATTTGTCTTTGCTGTTGTCATTTATTTCCAGGTATGTAGAAGTATAGAATGACGATTTAGAGTTTAACATATTTTCATACTCTATTCAGACCTGGGAAGATGTTTATTAAGGCCATATAATTTCTGATGAAATGCTTATTAATACATCGCCAAAATATGAATGTTTCCACAAGGTTTATTGGAGAAATGTAAGATGTACTCTAGATTAGAAGTGCTACTGTGTTAATGTGAGTTATCCTTTTACCTTCGTATGAAGCTAATTGGAACACTGGAAATTTCCTGCCAGCAGAAGTAAGATCATAATCAAGAGTTGTGGTTTCACTTGGTGACCACTTCACTTAACAACCAATTGTGGTCGCTAAAGAGGGATTACCTATATAAGATAATAAAGGGGGAAATAACATTTTGTTGTTTGAAATTCCTTGTTAAAAATAATCTTGATTTGACTGGCCCTTGGGGCAAGTACTTCTGTGAATTACATTTTCTTTGTGTTTACATTTTAATTTCTTTCCCTTTGTGATCCACAGGGATTTAGAGTGGACCTTCCTATAAAATCTGCTCGCTACCGTGGCCAATACAATACCTATCCAATCAAGTTGTTCTATACCTCCAATATTCCCATTATTCTTCAGTCTGCATTGGTTTCCAATTTGTATGTAATTTCTCAGATGCTCTCTGCTCGTTTTAGTGGCAACATATTGGTTAGCCTTCTGGGCACTTGGTCTGTAAGTATTTTGTAAGTTCTTCTCCATAACTCTGTACTTAAAAATGCTCCTAGCAAAGGCAGAGTACTATACTTTTAAAACTTGATAAATTCTCTAGTACTTTCTTCCAAGTAGACACATAGAGAATTGCCTTGAATCTGATTTTTATTTAACATTTGTCTTAAAAGTGAGATGGCCTTTCATACTGATCCTTGCTTAATTTTTTGTCTTATCACCAGTTCCTTTGTATTATATTAGCTTTAGTATATTTTATTATATTATACTAACAATGCATGCAGACATCTTTGCAATGCAACAGAAGACTCACCACTATTATACATAAATATTCCTAACTTGACTAAATGTGTTGCTAGCAATTGTGTAATACTTATTCACTCAAGAAAGTTTCATCCAATTTTGCTGAAAGCAATCTGTTTTCACTGTAGGATACATCAACTGGAGGTCCTGCCCGTTCATATCCTGTTGGTGGTCTTTGTTATTACCTGTCGCCTCCTGAGTCTTTTACATCCGTTTTAGACGATCCTGTTCATGCAATGGTTTATATTGTGTTTATGTTGGGTTCCTGTGCTTTCTTTTCCAAAACCTGGATTGAAGTCTCTGGCTCATCTGCAAAAGATGTAAGTCAATAGCGTAAATCTCACATCTTTAGATGCATTAAAATGCTGCCGTAAGCATTTGAAGAAAAAAATTCATGGAAAGGTCGAATTCTATAGGATATGCCTCATAGCAAATCACATTGCTGCTCTATTAAATTTGGCATTCTTTAGTGGCTGACTGTGGCACTCCAAGCACTTTCCCCTATACATCTGGAGATGCTGTGGGTTTAATCTGGGCCTGTTGCTGAATATATGCTAGAAAAGAGGCTTACCCTTGGTTACTTAACATCCAGACCTACCCTACACACACACACACACACACACACACACACACTCCCACCGGGGTGAAATAAATCCCAAGTTAATTTTTTTGTTTAGTTGCCATATCTTTGTATTGCTTCTGAACTATTGAGGTTCTTAAATTTTTATAGGAACCAAATGTGTTCTCTTCACGAAATGCTAAAATTTTGCTTATTTTGGAGTACAGGTTGCTAAACAACTGAAAGAACAACAGATGGTTATGAGGGGTCACAGGGAAACCTCCATGGTTCATGAACTCAATAGGTGAGTTATAAATCTAGCGTTATTGTAATCTGTGTCGCTATTTGAGCTTTCATTTGTTTCAGAGAAGGAGAACTAGAAATAAACTACCGTGCAGATTTAATGGCCTTCTGTGCTCTATCCTTGTTACTGAAATTCTAGCCTTAGAAAATGTTCTCCATAATATTCCTGAGAATGCTTGCTTTATATTTGGTAAGGCAAATGATTTGCTTATTTGAAAAAAGGCAACTTTTTTTACTACTGATACTGATGTTAAAAGAAGTAAAGAGCCTCAGTGACACAGTGGTTAAATATAGTACTGTCAACTTGCCAGCTGTTAGCAGTTTGGCAGATCGAATCTCACCAAGCTCAAGGTTGACTCACCTTCCATCCTTCTGCGGTCAGTAAAATGAGGACCCAGATTGTTGGGGGCAATATGCTTACTCTCTGTAAACCACTTAGGGAGAGCTGTATAAGCACTGATAAGCAGTATATAAATCTAATTGCTATTGCTATTGCTAAAATATAACTGTTCATAACAAATGGTTTAGCTTCCAACAAGAAATATATATTCCAGAAGAAAAATATAAAGTGTGGAATGAAAGGGCAGTACTGAAGCTTGAGATTAGTGATAATATGATCCAGTAATACCTCTTTACTTAACTTTGAATTCCCATGATAAAATGGATTATATCCTAGGATACTGAAGAGATAGTTGATAGCCTAGCTGAAAGCTTACTAGTATATATTATTCTTGAGTACGTCTGAAGAAGAGGTAAAGTGCCACATGACTAGAGGAGAACAAATGTTATTTCTTTTCAAAACGGGGAAAAATGAAAATAAAACCATCTATACTTTCAGATATGTACTTTAAGCACTACACTTTAAAAAAGATTCTGAGCAATTGGCAAAGTTTCAGAAAAAGGGCAATGAGGATCATCAGGGTGCTAGAAACAAAGGCCTAAGGAAGAAAGATTGAAGGAGAAAAGCTGACTGGAGGTAATATGACAGCAGTTTTAAAATTACCGAAAGAAGGTTATATTAAAAAAAAAAAAAGGCCAAGACCTGTTTTCTGTCGTTCTAGAATACGGGACACTGAGTAATAGACTAACTACAGGAAAACAGATTCTGACTGATTGATAGAAAAAACAGAAAGTTCAGGTGTTCAGAGAATAAAAGCTTGCATTAACTCTATGTCTCTCCTCACTGAAAGTTCTGCAGTCTGATCCAAAAAAGCATTAAACAGGTGTTCCACATGACTTGCTGGTTTATAATGCATAGTAACAGGACCATTGTTATTTCCACTTCCTTATGTTTCTAGCCTTGGGACCTAGTCTTTCCTGCATTTGCATGCTCGATAGGGTTGATGCCCCCACTTCCTGTGCATTTTTTATTTATTACTAAGATTTCCATGCTATTCCATTCCAGATATACCCTAAGTGGCTAAAAGCAGCTATCACACCCTGTTCCATTCCCTGTAGTCAGCATCATGCCACTTTCTGGGCTTTCTTCTCTTTCCCTTAGAGATTTCTATTTGAAGCTTTTCCAGATCAGATTGGCAAGTTGCCTTCCAAACATATTCTTCTCCATTCTTGTGAGGTGCCTTGCAAGAATCCCTTACAGCAGAAATGCATCCCATTTTAAAACAACAACAACAAACTATTCCCATTGGCACTATCCATGTAGGCAATTATTTGCATTCTTCCTCTTTTTCTGGGTTATGTAATTCAACCGGAGGAAGTAAAAAAAAAAAAGATCTTATCTACGGTATGCTCTCAGCCTATCTCTTCTCCTCCTTCATTGTCTCTTTTAGTGTGTTCAGTGCTATGCCATTTCTTTCCACAGGAATCAGCAGAAAGAGATACTTGACAGTGGCTTTAAGAAGTCATGGGATCCTTTCTATCATGTCCCAAACATGAACCCATGGGTGGGTTTCTACTGGTTCGGCCCGGCTCGGGTGAACCCCTTGTTCAAATTCTGTGTGGTTCAGAGAACCGGCAAATCGAACCACTGACTGGCCCTGGCCCTCCACCTGTTTTCCTGTCCGTTCCTGGCCATTTTGGGGGCAAAAAATGGCCTGGAAATCAGCCTGAAAATGGTGTGGAAACAGCCCCAAATAGGCTGTTTTTCAGACTGTTTCCAGGCCATTTCCAGGCCATTTTTCCAGGCAAAATTAGCCAGAAAATGGCCCCAAAACAGGCTGAAAAATGGGCAGGGTGGGGCTAGCCATTGGTGAGATTAGCCCAAACTGGCTGAATGTACCTCTTTCTTTGAGACAAATGGCCAGGAGGAGGGGCTGTGTGTGATCTGTGTCATCACCAAGTCACATGACCACATAGCCACACCCACCAAGCCAAGCCACACCCACCAAGCCAAACCACACACACAGAACCGGTTGTTTAAAAAATTGAAACCCACCACTGCATGAACCCCAAAAAAGTAATACTCTTCTCTTGACAGGTGATCAGACCAACTGCTATATCACACATATTAACAAATAAATACCTTAAATGTGGTAAAAATCAGAAATGAGACAGATGATACTATCAAAGTAGAGGACTTGGGGGAGATGACATTTGACTTAAAAAGCTTGGAGAAATAAATGGCATTGCTTCTTATCTAAAGAGGATAGATTTCTTTTTTGAACCCCCTGAGGAGCTTCAAAGTCTGGACAACATATTACAAAAAATAAGTTCCCAGCTGCTTGCACTTTTAAACATAAAATCTATTTTAGGGTCTCTGATGCTGGACGCCAAACTGATATAGAAAGAGAAGGCAGTCATTCAGCATCCATTCTGCTTATTGAATCCCTCTATTAATAAATTGACCAATTTAGGATAGAAATTCAATATTTAATGACAGCACTCAAGTCAGCCAACTGTGTATCATAGCAGGGACAGACAATAAGGAAGTTTTATACTAAGAGTAGTTGTCTTGATTTATATAGATTCAAATAGAAACATATGTACTGTTATCAATATTCAGACTGACTGAAATATTTAACCAATTGACTGGTTGAATAAAGGCTTTCTAGTGCCTTTTTAATAAATGAAATGACAACAAAAATAAATGGAAAAGCATACTGTACAGCCCTGACATAGAGTTGATTGAAACTGCTCCTAACTCTTCCACATGGGACTTGTTGGATATGCCTAGAGTAGACATGCCTAGCCTAAAATGCCTAGACCAGAAAGAGATAATAAAGCAGCATATGCCTCCCTTAGGAAATGTTTATTCTGCACTCCATGTAAGAAGCAAAGTTCCTCAGGTCAACATGCACTGCCAAACATGGGCCCCCTGGAGAATATAGAGCAGTGTTTTCTAAAGAAAGCAAACAAACAAACAAAACAAAAATGGAAACCTGCAGCTTTTGAAATGTTCAGAACAGATAGGGTCTCATGGGTTTTTTGGTATTTCCATTTCACTTTCCAAAATGCTGTGGCAGTTCTTATTTGTGCTTCAGCCAGGCATGATTGAGAAAGCCTCAGTTCAGAGAAGAAGAAGGAAAGTAGCTGTTCCCAAAACTAGGATGAGAATTTGCTACATGGTACCTAAAGATAAGGAACAGGCATGGATGCTTTAGAGAATCCAGTACAGAAGCTTTCCAAAAGCTTTCAGTTGGTGAAATGTGAGGAACAACAATGAGAGAATAATACTGGGGAAGAATAAAGTAATGGGGCTGTTGGTTTGCCTCTATTATTGATGATACCAAAAAAACAAACTAGATATCATTTCAGTGGTATATCAGATATTTTGATCTTCTCCTTCTCCTTCCCCTTCTTCCTCCCCTCCATTTCCCACAATTGGATGATTACCCTTAAGGAAAAAATGTTCTCACTGGTGCCAATGCAACATTCTTCTAATCACCCTCCCAGAGTGAGGATTTTCGTCAGCATTATGCGTGAGGAGTGAAATGTTCTTTCAGCATGCTGTGGAGTTAATAAAAATCACTTCCCATGGTTGAACTTAAAATATTCTGCTTGGCCGTGAGACTCCATTATTTCAAAGATATTATCAAGAAAACAAGTTGGTGAAGAAAGCAATAATCTGGGGTCTGTTGATTGCTGGAGGATCTCTTCATGTTGTAAATTAGGTCCTTACGTTTCTCTGCAGAACAAAACTGAACAAAATGCTACTTCCTCCACATGGGTAAATCTTTTGCCCATTCCCCAGAGCTGTCGGCAGGGGAGATGAAAGCACCAGAGTGACAGCACAGTGAAAACTCTGATCTTTTGTACATGTGTTAGTACTGTGGATGAAATAAAGTATTTGGTATTGGCAATAGCTTGGTACTCAGAAGTTCACAAGCCATTCAGAGAAGGTGTGCATATGTGTATTATTTATTTATTTAGATTTATACCCCACCTCTCTTCCCCGGTCAAGGGGAACTCGAAGCGGCTTTTGATCATAAGCATGAATGCATCAAGCAAATAGAATTGGTACAACAAAGAGCAAATATTAGATAATGACTCAATAGATTACTCAATGTGTAAGTGGTTATGAATAATGAATATCTTTCAGTTTAAAGCCAGGAGACTACTCTGTCATTTAAAGTTTCAGTTCAGAAGTGTTCAGGAAGCTCTATTCAATCTCTTCAAAATAAAATGTAACATTAAAAATTAAGATAATTTTTAGGACTCATTAGGGCCCATACAGTAAATAAAAGCCCCATTGCCTTGTATGAGCCGTTTGTTTTTGGCACTGTTTTTTTTACTTCAGATGACATGAGAATAGATTCTTGCCTGGCTCGTTTGCAAATTAATGTGGAAATCTTAATTCTTTGGAAAAATGCTCTTAAAGTATTCCTTCAGTGCCTTTTGACTAGCAATCTTGTCAAATTAGTTATTACTTGTATGGAGACAAGAAGTTGTACAGCTCATAATTTTCAGGTATTGCTGCAAACTAAATGTCATGTCTGCCAAAGTTACTCTCTGCAACAGAAAATTAAGTATTTAGGCCAACCAATTGCTCAGTAACAATATAGCTCATATTCCAAACCCATATTCTAAAAGAAACTCCTGTAAAAATAAATTGTCCATTGATTGCTGTAAAATTACATGAACTGCAAGGGCAACTGTTTATATCCATATTTAACATTAAGTTAATATTCTTTTAACTTTTGATATAATTTACAGTTTTGGTGTTAGTTAAAGCTGAGATTTCCAGAATTTAAGGAAAATATGTATTTGATATTGTGTTAAAAACTCTATTCATCTTGCATATTTAAGACTAAATTCCAACTTTGAATAGATTGCAGTCAAAACATCTATCTAAATGATGAAAATCTTGCTTTTAATTGGTAGAACCCTGAAGAAATCAGGGATCTAGTCTCCTTCTAGTCTTATCTGGAACCAATGTATTGTGTACTGACCCCACCTTTATTGGCCACATGACAGCTATTTGTCCTGTACATCCTCTTTTCTAGCTTGCTCCAGAAAGCCAATTTCAAACTGCTGACAAAGAGAACTTCCCAGGTATTGAATGGGTTCGACCTTTGATGCACTGGGCTTATGTGTGAAGATGTCCTTTTAACCATTTATAGGGGTTATGTTCTCATATCAACAGAAGATGATACAAGGTACCCTGGCCTGAAAGTTGTGTTTTGTCTGATTTCCCAACAGAAGATTTCTCATGAGACCATTTTAAGGTGCATGAAGAAATAATCTTCAGAAAATTGTTAACTGATCAACATCAACTTGCTGGGCAGGCCTGCTTTGGGCAAACATATCCGGCAGGTGAGCTCTGCATGGCCATTTTGACTGTGGCTGTGAGAGATGCCAAACATTTCACCTGCACAACTTATTTATTTTTATTTTGAAGGAGACTGGTGTGGGAACACCAACTTGTGAAAGAATGAATGCAGCTCTTCCAGAAAGTTGACATTTCTACTGATGAACAAAAATAAGTCAAAGAAGGACCGGCAAAGCTTTCTCTTGAGTAGAATGTATTAATTGCTGTTGCTGTCAGGAAAAAAAAAATCTGCTCCCCTCTTTCTTTATAGTAAATTGTTTTATCTTAGTAAATAATCTAGTAATTAAATCTGAGACTATTCTGTTGTAGGAATGCGGTCAACATTTGCCAGAAGTTTTTTTCAACTATCTCAGGCTGGCTCTTAGAAGTACCGTCTTTATTCTTTTTCCCAATTTCTTTGGACTATGACAATGGATCAGATATGTAGGTATTGTCCCTGAGAGAAATTCAATCTCTTGTCTCCCATGTTTTCCAACATGTAACCACCTATATTTAGTAGTTTGGTTTTTACAGTCCATTCTCAAAGGGATTCACAGAACTGCTTCCAAAGACAATTCATTATAACATGACCGAGAGCAGGTGGGTGGGGGAGAGAGAGGGGGAGAGAGGGGGGG
>JANHGC010000543.1:203974-214938 GCA_027560395.1 Boaedon fuliginosus | reverse complement strand
CTGCGTGTCACCTCCCGGCCAGCCGAAACCAGCCAGGAGGGACACGGGTCCAATAAACAGGTGGTGGCACTCATTGCACCCACAACCTTGTCCACTTCATCAGGGGCCACAGGAACAAACTCTTCCCAGATAACAGGACTAAGACCTGCCTCAGTCACCTCCATGGACCCTGTCCAGCCAGAGTGCAAGTCCGACCGAATCTGGGCAATTTTATCCAACAGAAACTGAACAAACTCCTCAGCTCTACCCTGCAAGGGTTCCTCAACCTCACCCGGTTTCAGGAGGGAACAAGTCACCCTAAACAGAGCAGCTGGGCAGCAGTCTTTGGATGTGATAAGAGCGGCATAGTAAGAACACTTTGCCACTTTTATCGCTACTAAATAGGTTCCAATATGGACTCCTAGTAGTGTTCAGTCAGATTCAGCTTTCCTGGATCTCCAGTGGAGCTCTAGACATCTCCTCTGCCGCTTCATCCCCCAGAGACCCTCAGTAAACCAAGGGGACCTCCAAGATCGGCAAACAGAGAGAGGTCGCAAAGGCACAACCCGATCTAAGGCCCTGGCAGCGGCACACTTCGGCAGCCAAATAACTGTACAAACATTGTAATTTCCTGACTAAGTGTACCATCCCCATAAGCTAAATAAATAAATAAATGTCCTTATACAATCCATCTTATCCCAAGGGAAGGCTCTCAGAGGGCCAGCCCACAATCCTCCCTCCCCTTCTCCATTCCATGAGAGCCAGTTTGCTGTAGCGGTTAAGCTACCTGGCTAAAAACCAAGAGACTGTGAGTTCTAGTCCTGCCTTGGGAACTAAATCAACTGGGTGGCCTTGGGCCAGCTAGTCTCAATTAGCCCGAAGAAGAAGGTAATGGCAAATCACTTCTGAAATCTTGCCAAGAAAAACTACAGGGATTACAGGAAGCAGAAGTTAACACTGATTTTATTTCTCTTAGCTGTCATGACTCCAATTTTTTCATTGCTATACTTGATTTTAGCCATTTTTTCTTGCAGCTGAATTATTTATTTGGTATGATAAGTAGTCATTTAAAAATAAGTAGAAATCAGCAGTAGAAATGAAGCTGTCAGGAACCAAAGAGACATGTACTTGGCACTAGAATTACCATATTGTAGACTTCAGATGAGCCTTTTCTGGGAGATTATTCCTCAGATGGTATCGCTACTAAAAAGTTATTTTTCTTTGGCCTGCTCCACCCGATATAAAAATAAATAAATGGAAAAATGTGACATAATGTGATTGATGTGTCCCCATTAACAAATTAGCAGAATTAGTTTCCAAAGGTAGCTCCACATGTAATGTGCCACAAGGATTCCCTGAACATCAATAAAACATTCCCAAGGCATCAGTTAGGTAATTGGGTACCTTCCAGATGTTTTGGGTTACGCCTCCCAGAATGCTTTACCATTGGTTAATGGCCTTGCTATCTGAGACTTGTGAGAGTTATAGTCCAGAAACACCTGGAGAACAACAGGTTGCTCATTCTGGCCTAGTCTAATGAAAGGCACGTGACTCCATGAACTTCACATGTGCCTCTAGCAACATCAGTGGATCCAACAGCATTCCATAAGTGTTGCTTTGACCCTTTTGTGGGTGTGGAGTATTCAGCCTAGCAGGTTAATCATCCATAAATAATACTCCTGTCTTCTGAATCAACTCTCAGTTTATTAATCTTCACCCAGTCTATTATTCTGCTTAACTAGGGCCTCTGCATTGATGATTCAAGGGAATGCTATGACCTCATACTCCAATTTTCACTATGCAATTTCTGGAGGGCAGAAACTGGCAGCCTGCAACCTTAGGACCATATGCAACTCTTGGTCTGATTTCATATTTTCAAAAACCCTTGGCAAGAACAACCTGTCTTTTTTCTCGCAGACAGTTAAGTGAGAAGGAAGGGAGGAAGAGAGTGCTCTGCAAAACAAAAAGAAAATGGGCGGCCCCAAACATTTTTGGCTCTGATCTTCCCCTGGCTTTCTTCAATTCCACCTGGCATGGAATGAGAGACCCCCAAGAGATGACTTATGCAAGAACTCCACCCCAGCAAGAGAGCGGCATACCCCTTCAGTGTGGAGGGCACCAACTGTGCAGAATGATAGATTTATTTGTGCTTTTTGGATATTTTATTTCATAGTACTTGCCTGTCAGTTTGCAAACACAGATTGCATCGGTGACAAGAAGAACCAGGAGAACATGGTATAGACCAGAATAGAAAGGCTTGTGAGGCAAACCTGCACTTTCTTTGTCTTACTTTGTGGTGATCAGATTCTTTGTTTGGGACAATAAATGGCAAAAACTATACTGACTCAGTGACTGCAAGTGTGGTAGCAATGTGCATCATGGGCACTAGCTTTTTACAACAGACAGGATTGGTGGCATAACCACAAGTGTACAGAGACCACAGAATTATGGAGTTGGAAGGGGCCACTGAAACCAGTGATGTTGGCTACTATTTGGTATGAATGTGGAGAGGATTCAAAGTGTGCTAGAGGATAGTACTTTCAAAGACCATTGAGAAAAAATACCCACATAGAGAAATTGACCTAGATTGTTGGGGGCAATAAGCTGACTCTGTAACTGCTTGGGGAGTGTTGTAAAGGTCTGATAAGCAGTATATAACATCTCAGGGCTATTGCTATCTCTGTTGTAAGCCGCCCAGAGTCCTTCGGGAATTGGGCGGCATAAAAATAAAATAAAATAAAATAAATAAAATAATAAAATAAAATAAAATAATAAAATAAAATAAAATAAAATAAAATAAAATAAAATATAAAATAGAATAAAATAAAATGAATGAATGAATTTAGCTGGTGTCCCACTTGAAAGATGTAAACCATTCTGTCAGCCTGAGAACTGTTAGCTTCCAGCTTATCAAATTGATTTACGGGAATCTGTCACAAATACATACGTGTCTGTGAAAATCCTCAATGATCCCTTTGGCTGCCCCAAAGGATCTTCTCAGAGCTTCTTCAGCTTGGCTGAATGATGGGGAATGGAAGGACTTGCTGCAAGTTCCTCAGCAGTCACCTGGTTGTTAGCCCTCTGAAAGTGTGGAGCTCTAAGAGCTAATGACTGATCTTCGGAGTGCTAACTACCGGCCAGATGGTTGCAAAGAATATAAATCGTTCCAGTCCCCACCATTCAGCCAGAAGTGAAGAAGCTTTTTGGATGAGAAATGAAATGTCTCCAAGGAAAAAAACCAAGGAAGTTTAGTTGCCTTTTGAAAGAAAGCATCTTTGGTATATGACATAAGGCACAGCCTGATGGAATCCTTTCCTCTTCAGATCCTCTTGCATTGACCCAAAAAATGGATGATGGTAACAATCAAGCTCCCAGAGGCTAGAGATTCATTCCAACATTTGCAGTCCATGGTGATTCAGTTGTAGCTATTGATCACAGAGCTATTTCTATAGGCAGAGCAGCATAATTGTCAGTGTGGAAGTTATGGTTTCCCTTTTGGAAAATAACTCACTCCACAAGGCAACAGGTACAGTGTGCATGCAGGCATCTGAATCCTTTGCAGCAGAATCACCATCTGATTTGCAAGTGTCCCTCGCCTTCTTGTAAGAGACACCTACATCCTGTCTGTCCTTTATGGACTCACTTTTCTGTTCTGCGCCTACCTCATCTGCAAGGGCCAGAAAGCCATTTCTGAACTCCACCACTAGAGATGATCTTCTCCGCCTCTTGCTTCTGGTGGTTATTCTCATTCACTGGGCTTGCTCTTCTATCCGATGGCTTTTCATTCTCTTATATAATCTGCATACTCTGAAATAAACTTACTCCGAACTCTGAATGATCTTTCTCATCAGGGCCTTTTGCTGCTCTATATTTTCAACATTTTCTTCAAGGACTGTTCTTGCACAGGTTGCAAATATTTATCAAATTGTTTTCCAGTACTAAGACAAACATGGACTGCAGGTCTCAATTGCAGATTCCTTTTTGTTTCTATAGTAATGAAAAGTGTTTCCACCAATGGAAACACTTTTCATTACTTCTTGTTCTTTTCTTTGGCTAGCATTTTATAAATGTGGCCTGCATCTCACTGAACTATCCAGGGAAATAATTCACCCCCTTCCCTGCAAGCGCCTTAGCCCAGAACATGCATGGACCTGGAAATAGAGGTTTCATATATAGGACCCAGATTGTTGGGGGCAATATGCTTACTCTCTGTAAACCACTTAGGGAGAGCTGTATAAGCACTGATAAGCGGTGTATAAATTTTATTGCTATTGCTATAAATAATTTCCTTCATGTATGTAACACAGAAATAAAATATACATGCAGCCTGGATTGTATTTTAATTGAATACAAGAATGCTTATACAGATAATCCCTGAGTTACGACAGTTCACTCAGCAACAGTTCGAAGTTACGACATAGTCCCCCCACCCCCCAAAGTACTTACAACCCAGTCCCGAAGTTATGAGGCTGTCATTCACCCTTATGAATGACTGCAGAGGCACTGCAACATTCGTCTTGCCTATTCCCTCCCCCACTTCCGTTGGGTCTCCACAGGCAGGACTGTGAAGACTCACCTTTCGAAGATCTAGTGAGCTGTCTCATCTCCAGGACATGTGCGCCCTGATCAGCTTCTTTGATTCACCGAGGCTGCCTGCCACTTCTGGAGCGTTGGGCAGCCTTGATGAATCTCCTCCAAAGGTTTCCAGGCTCAGCACAGAAAAGCATTTGCACGCTGAAGTGAGGTTTTGGGGCAGCGAATCTGCATCGCTTCAGGCCTCTCATTAGCATGCAAACACCCGGAGGTGGGAATATTCTGGGTGCCCTGATCTCACGGGATGTCAGGCACCCATTCTCTGCGAAAAGCGGATAGGTTCCTGAAGTCGCGCAAGTCCATGACCCCAGAAGTCTTCAGGCAAGAAGTGCTTGAGCGACCTGGGGCAATTGGAAATGGAACAATCCACTCAGTTTTTAACCACCCCAGGGTCACTCAAACACTTTTCGCCCGGATGGAGATTGAAAGTTTAGTCTGCATGCAAATAGGGCTCTTGGATCATTGGGATCTGAACTTCCCTTCTCCAGCCCAGCACATGGATTTCCTCTCACACGCAGGGGAGGGGAAGGTCTGCAAAGGAATTCCCTTCTGCACATGGAGGAGAGCTGCCTTCTTTCTTGGCAAGCAGCTCTTTCGCTTTATTTACACTGGGGGTCCCAACGTGCAAGTCCCAATGCGCAGGCCACACAAGTGTGCAAAGCGTGAAATTAGGTTGCATGTGTGAAAGCATCCCCTCCTCCCCCTGCCACTGCTCCACGGAGCCAAAAAGGTTGGAGACCACTAACCTACACAGTCACATGGGCACCTTGCTTAATGACTGCAATGATGTAAGAGTGTAAAGAGCAGATTCAGTTACTGTCATAAGTTGTGGATTGCCTGTAATTTGCCTAAGTATTTTCTGCAGTAGCTATGCCAGTAGACAATTTCCCTTTTGGCCTAACTTGTATTTTGTTGCTCTTCCTTTTCCAGATACATTCCAACAGCCGCTGCCTTTGGTGGCCTCTGCATTGGTGCCCTCTCTGTGCTGGCAGACTTCCTTGGTGCAATAGGATCAGGCACGGGAATCTTGTTGGCTGTCACCATCATTTACCAATACTTTGAAATCTTTGTAAAAGAGCAGAGTGAAGTTGGCAGCATGGGAGCACTTCTCTTCTAAATGCAATATTGTCTCATGGACCTAGGGACCGGCGAAGAGTGTTTTTAAGTTTTTAAAAATCAGGTGAAAGAGATTAACAGTTACACAAACACACATGGGCATACTGCATTAATAGAAACACTTCTTTTAAATGTGTGAATTTTTTTCTGAAGCACATTCCTTCGGTTCAGACTTTATTGGTATTTAGTTGCTGTTTTATAAATAGCTGAAAAATGTGTAAAAAAAAACATTTTTAGAAAAAAAGGTCTTCTGTTCTTTGTTATTGTTTGAAGCAATTCTCTAAATTGGTTTAATCTGAGAGCCTTTTCTCCTTACTTCAGACTGCACAATTTTGTCCCTAAGTTGCTTGAAGGTTTTCTGGGTTCATTATTTAAATGAAGAGTGGACAGTTATTTGTTGCAGTGTGATATTTGTATCTTTCCCTGTAGTGGGCTGGGGAAATTGAGACTCTTCCCCCCCCCCCCTTCTCAAAATCACCACCTAAATTATCCATTCTTTTGGTGGGGGAGGGGGGGGTTCTTTGGAGACACACATACATTACTTCTCCCCCTAGGATACCACACTTAGAACATCCAGATGTCTAGTCAAGCACAGTCTATGTTTTCAGGGCTGACTACTGCCTTTTGACTTTCTTTATGCCTGGGATGATAATATGCTCCATCTGTTGGTAGAAATCTCAGGTCATGTTACTCTACAGTAGGGCTGTCAAACTCACAGCCTGCAGGCCAGATGTGTCACACACTGGCCACACCCACACCCGGTTTAGCGAAGGGGAAAGTCCAGATACGTCACATGACAACGTGAGTTTGACACCCCTGCTCTACAAGAATGAAGATCATGTCTTTCAGTGCTGTACTGAACAGAGACAGCAAACAGTGCCATAGAAGAAGCCTGAAATTTCTTGCAAATGGATGCTTAGAGTTTGTGTTGTATTTATTATTTTTATCTCTTGACAAGTATTGAATGCAGTATTTCTCTTGGAAGTTACTGTACTCCTAACAAGTTTTATTTGCCATGAGATCAAAATAAATTCTGAGCTAGGAGGTATGATGTTAACTATTAATCTGCTGCTTGATGACTATATGAAAGCCAGTTACAGTAGAACCTGCATGTTGATTCAAATGCTTATTGTCTCCCCACCAATTGCTCTGGAATAGTGACTACAAGCCATGCAAATCCTTGTCCGCCTAAGGGACCCCCTTTATCTCCAGATAGTTTCATATGTTTTTCTAAGCTGAGGTGATGGTGCTTCTTTAGAGACCAAGTAGCCATTGCTTGCTTTCAGGGTAACACCTACCAAATAGGACAAGTAGCCATAACATTTTTAAGGTTTATCAACTTCTTACAAAATTGAAGGCTTGACATCTGTTGAGATATTTCATTGGATGTAAGGTATTTTGTGTATTGTACAGACCAAATTAAAACACATGGTATAATGAGAACCATGCAGATAGAATTACTGGTCGTGTTGGCTCTTGAAAAGAGAGCAGTGAAGTCCTGGGACCACATTACTGGCCAGTTTTCTTTCTCCGTTTCAGAATGTAGAAATGTATGCCTTGACAAAAATAACACATATATTTAAATCAGGTCAGAAACTAGTAGTGAGATGAAAGTGGCAGTTCTGCCATTTTGCCCAGCAATTTTTGCAACAGAAAATCCCAGTACCAAGAAAATGCAAATACTAATGGCACGGAAGAAGCTGAGTGTAGTGCAGGTAAAACGGGGCGGAGGGGGGAGCATAGGACCTCCTCAAGAGCAGATACAGATGGGGGAATTGGTAGATACTGAAGAAATCTGACTGATAAGGTCTCCCAAGCCAGCTTTTCTGGAGTGGGTTCTTCAATTAATAGGCTTCTGTGACGTGGATATATTTTGGGCTTTTTTTAATTCCAAAACAAGTGGAAAACATAACTTATAGGGCTGTAGTGTGATTCATTTGTATGGTCTTCTAGCAGGCAAAGCTCAAGGAAAAAGTTGTGTTCTGGATCAACTGCAAATCTGAGTTTACAAGGCATTCTTTGTTAATACGCCTTTTCAAAATACTTGTAAATTGATCCTTAACTTCATGAAATATTACACTTTTTAAAAAGGAACTCATAGGTAAACATTACATTGTATATTGAATTTTTATCCATCCCTTCCTATATATTTTATCCCATATACTAAACGGATCAAACAAGGTTCCATTCAATTTCAGAACTGGAGCAGCAAAGCATCAAATCAAAGTGATTTGAAATGTCAGATCGGAACCTTTGGATGGATTGTGTGCATTATTGAAACTCTCACCACAACCCACCACCACAGTTGAAATGTACAAATTGTGGACCACTTAATCTGACATGCATAGCGATATCACAGATTTTGAACTGAGTTTTGTGGTTGAAACAATTATCTTGTTCATTCATAAAGCATTCTTCAAGGATTGCATCAGATATTGTAGTTTATGCCTCACTTTTTTAATTCATGGTTTAACATACCATTAACATTGTGCACTACAGACAAGTTCCTATATTTTTATTTGCGCAGGCAATAAAAAAATTGAGATGACCACCACTGTCCCTTCTTCTATTTCAATTGAATAACATTTTAACTTCAGAATAAAATTATTTCCTTTTGCTAATTCTTGGTTCAATTGTTTTAATAGAGATAAGCTCAGGTGATCTGAGATGAATCCTTTTGTAATTTAACCTGCCCTTTTTTTGAAAGACCAAAAAAAGGTTGAGCAGCGTTTTCCTTTAATTGAATGATCTATTGATTAATCAAAGATAGGGCTGCTTATCTCAAAAAAGTGACACTAGATGGCTTATAACATAAAATAGCAATGCATATATAAACATGAAGATGTAAAATCTGTATTTAGATATTATTTTACATATTGAAATACAGTTAATTGGAATACATTTGCTGACATACTTGCCATGGTCACTGGTTACCTGAGACGGTAAATATGAATACATAAATGCACTCACACTCCTCACATGTCAGTTAGAAGAGACTCCAGCTAAGGTCTTAGATATGAAATATCTTAAATGCTGCATCGGAGGCTAATAGCCTCGGTGGATTGAAAAGTGCTGTAAAATGGCTTTAGCTACAAATTAATTTCCAGGCTTGGTTGCCATGATAAGTAAGATACTCTGTTTATCACCAGAACAAAATCCTTAAAACTATAACAAAAATTAAAAGGGTCATTTCTGGATTTATGTAGCATTTTGAATTGTAGGTAATCCTCAATTTACAAATATAGTGGCTAAAATTACAATGGACCCATACAAAAGTTACTTGCAACCCATTTTTGAAGTTACAACAGCTGCACCACCAGATTCCAGACACATAATTGCATATTGGGGCTTAGCAGTTGGCTCACCTTTATAGCCATTTGCAGCATCCCATGGTCATATGACTGGTTTTTTAATGGTTTTTTGCCAGTTTCTGGTGCTTCTGGTTTCCAGTAAAAATGTCCATTGGATGTAATGGATTTGCCTAAGTAATAACTGCTGTTTGTCTAACAACTGCTATAAAAATGGTAAACATTGGGTCCAGTCACATGATAACCTTGCTTTGATAACGACACCACCAAATTCCAGTCACATTTATGGTCGTAACTTGAGGACTACCTGCATACCAAATAGCATACATTCAACTTTCCTCCAAGTTGTTGATTCCCTACTTATGAAAAATTGATGTCTTAAAAAAACACCTACATGTTTTAATTTTTCCTAGGAGGGAAGATACTCTAAATGTCCTTAATATCTTTTATGGTACCTTATGACTGAAATGTGTGCCTTCTTCATGTTTTGTTTCCAGATAAAATCCCTTGTTTATGTTTCTTCGCCAAAGAGTTTAAAGAGTCATGGTACCATTCATCTCATAAAGGCACAGAGAGAAAAGATCACCAACAAACGCGGCACTTTTAGTGGTCTCCCTTTCCCCCCCCACTCAGTACCTCAGTAAAGAGAATACAATAAATATCTGGTTTAAGAATGTATTCATGAAAGAAACTTTCAAATTGCAACACTTAAGTATCCACTAGAGGATGCTGTTTATTGCAGATCTAAGCTATTTGAATTGAGGTAACTTGTCAACCATATGCAGTATATTTTTGCATAGAAGTTACATATGGAAAAATACTAGACATCTTACGGTATGTACTTGAACTTTTATCCTGTAGTTTTAAAAACATTTGGAATAGTTGCCACAAAAGTACTTTTGTTTTCTATAAGATCTTTCAAGCAAGCGAAAGCATTATTGCATAGCCCTTCTGTATAAGATTCACAAAGTACTTCTGAGTGAGGGAACGCATAAAATGTGTAAGCCACCTACTGTTGCTGGGGAGAGATTAGAAAAGAGTAGGCAGAAAAAAATCCTGATCATTGATAGCATTATTGGATATGCAAATATGCAAACATTTATAAGTTGTTTGATAACTTACCATTAAGTAATAGAAATAGAAATCTGTTTAATCATCCAGATGGAGTGTTAAATCTCCTGATGAGTTCTAGTTCAATTGCCGCCTCGAGTTCCCCTTGGGTGAAGAGAGGCGGGGTACAAATCCAATAAATAAATAAATAAAATAAATTGTTTTACAGTTCCTATATAGAAGTGATTTTTCATTTTATAACTATGATGCTTAGCAACAGAGTTGCCAATCCCAATTGCAGTCAGTAAGTGAATTAGCTAAAAGCTTGCCCATACAAACTTTCATTAAGCTCAACTATTACTGAGAAATGTCTTGTATTCTCCAGAGGATCCAGGTCAGTCTCGGTGATGTCACTTGGGCTCCGCCCCTGTTAGGCAAATCATCTCTTTTGCAGGAGTGGAGCTCCCTCCTGCTCAGAGTTTACTTGCCTCACATGGGCAAAGTCGCACTCACCAAGTTCACTTGGAATTCCTGGTTCGCGATCTGAAAAGATAGAAATTTTCTAATTTTTCAACACCTTCGCGGTTTCTCGCCTTCCGCCAAACAGCTGGGGGAAAATTTTCTTGCTACGGGGAAGCTTTCCTTTTTGGCCCTTCATGGATTGACACGCAGCCCCAGCACAAGTAGGAGAATCCTTGCCAGGTGCTGGGGCTTATTGATGGCTGGAACGGGCAGCGGGGGGAACCTGGCCTCAGCCCGCGCCATTGACAGTTCTTTCAAAAGCGCGGCAAAATCCAGTGGCCATTTTGAAGGCATCTGTCGTCTGTCAGAAGACTGGGGCGGCGTGGATCACAGTGGCTTCAGCCATCCTGCTTTTTACATGCGGCACGCAGTGCCAGGAACTTGCCACCTGCTGCT
>JANHGC010000543.1:169271-181644 GCA_027560395.1 Boaedon fuliginosus | reverse complement strand
CTCTTCAAGGGCAGCCCCATGTAGAGCGCATTGCAGTAGTCTAATCGAGAGGTAACGAGGGCATGAGCAACTGTGCGCAACGCCTCCCAGTCCAGGAACAGCCGCAACTGGCGCAACAAGCGAACCTGTGCGAAGGCTCCTCTAGTACCCCCAGATTGCACACCCATTCTGAGGGGAGCAATTTGTCTCCCCCCAGCATAAGTGGCAAAGTGTTCAATACAGCAATGATAGGCAAGTTATACGAAGACCATGAGGGCATAGCTAGGTTGAGGAGCAGCACGAACGAGGAGCAGCAGCAGCAATACAATGGGGGATGCAAGCTCCTTAAATAGGGTAAAGCTGTGTGGGAGTCAATCTCCCCAGGAACATAGCGGGAACCAATCAGAGCAAGGCAGGAACTGGAGGCAGGCAGGAACTACCCATAGCAACACCTGCCAGGACATTAACAACAGGAGCCAAGTGGGAAGATAATTGCAGGGTCCCCAGACATTTGGTCTCCATGTGGAGATTTGTGATACGACATATATATTCAATATAACATAATATTCAACATGTTCTAGGATGTCTTCCTTGGAGATTGCTGTCCTTCCCACCTGTTAAATTGAGTAATTGTCCTAAGGAAGTTCTCCTTCTGCAAATTAACATAGCAGAAAACCAAGTGCCTACCACCTCATTTGTTCTTTCAAGATTTCTGAAGAGTAACCTGGAATCACTTGACTTCTGCCTCGGTTGCCAAATCGCTCCGCCGCCTCTAAAGTACAGGGAAACGGAGCTTCCTAAATATGCACATATCCAAGTTCTTCTTTGCTAAAGAGAAATGATTCTCATATCTCAAAGTGACAGCCATCTCAGGAATTCACAGTGGCCTATTCATTACAGCCCAGGTCCCTTGAGCAAAGCAGAATTCATTAAGAAGCACGTTTGCTAAGCAAATGCTGTAGGAATCTTCTGCCTGACATTCACAAATATTTGCGTCGTGCAATTTACCTGGGAAGGGAAAAGGAGAGAGTAAGAAAGAGTGTGAGAGACAGACAGGGAGACAGAGAGAAAGAGAGAGAGAGAAAGAGAGAGAGAGAGAGACAGACAGAAAGATAGAGAGAGAGATAGAAAGAGAGAGAGAGAGAGACAGACAGGCAGAGAGAGAGACAGAGTTAAAAAGACTCAGAGAGACAGACACACAGAGAGACAGAGAGAGAGAAAGAGTCAGAGAGAGACAGAGAGACAGAGAAAGGGAGCGAGAGACACACATACACACAGAGGGAGACAGAGAGATAGAGACAGACAGAAGGTCAGAGAGACACAGAGAGACAGAGAAAGGGAGAGACAGAAAGATAGAGAGGGAGGGAGGGAGAGGGAGAGACAGAGACATGGAAAGAAACAGAGAGAGAAAGTCAGAGAGAGAAAGAGATAGACAGGCAGAGAGAGAGACAGAGAGATAGAAATAGAGAGGACAGATGCAGAGAGAGAGAGACAGAGAGATAGAAAGAGATGGAGAGAGATGGAAAGAGAGAAAAGGAGATAGAGACACACACAGAGTGGGAGACAGAGAGATATAGAGAGACAGGGGGAAAGAGAGAGAGAGAGACAGAGGGCAGAGAAAGGGAGAGAGAAAGAGAGAGAAGGAGGGAGGGAGAGGGAGAGACTGAGAGAGATAGAAAGAGACAGAGAAATAGAAAGTCAGAGGAGAGAGAGAGAGACAGACAGACAGACAGAGAGATGAAGCGGTAGAAATAGAGAGAGACAGACACACACAGAGAGACAGAGATAGAAAGAGATGGAGAGAGATGGAGAGAGAGAAAAGGAGAGAAAGCACACACAGAGAAGGAGACAGAGATAGAAAGAGAAAAAGAGAGACAGATGACAGAGAAAGGAAGAGAGAGACAGAAAGACAGAGAGGAAGGGAGAGGAAGAGACTGAGAGAGATAGAAAGAGACAGAGAGATAGAAAGAGACAGAGAGATCGAAAGAGACAGAGAGATAGAAAGAAACAGAGAGAGATGGAGAGAGACAGACAGAGAGAGAGAGAGACAGAGAGAGAGACACACACAGAGAGAGAGACAGAGAGAGACAAAGACACACAGAGAGAAAGACAGACAAGTAGACCGGAACAGAGAACAAGAGGGGGCAGAAATGAAAACTTTCATTTCTGAGTTAAATAGGCACTATTAAAAATAAACTATCAGTCCCCTGACTTCTTCTCCAGGGTGTCTGCTTCATATTCTCTTCCGTACAGAACGTCAACTTCTTCTTGCCGTCAAAGCGTCTTCTCCCAAGGTCATTTCGTTCCCTCTCCCTCGGTTCCGGGCCCCCGAGAAGTTAGATTCATTTACAGTCTGGAGAAAGGGCTTTATTATAACAACTTGGACCAGGTGGGGAGCATCTTTTTGCTCCTAACAAGAACGGGGGCCGGTGATTGATGGATGTGCTCAATTCTGCTATGCCAGCCTCTGAAAGAGGCGATACGCCCAAGTGGTGAATCTCTCCACCTGCTCGGGCGACGACGTGCGTCTCGCCTTGCCTTCAGCCGCATCTGCTGCCTTCGACCGGAAAAGAGGGACCGAGTGCGGGAGCCTGGCGGGGCTCGTCAAGGAGGACGAGGAGACATTTGAGCAAGTCGGAGAGGAGGGGGGGGGACCCACAAAACCTCTCGTTGTTCATAATGTCACCCTGCTGAAAATTGGAAAAGCAGAACTAATAGGACCTTTCGTAATATCGGAAACACATTAGGTTTTGAGTAATTTTCCTCAAGATAAATTGGTAGAAGTCATGAATGGAGAACTCTCCAACACTTTTTTTTTCTTTTCTATTTATTTTCTTATTAATAATCTCTCTTTCCAATAACAGCAGTCTGCTGGAAAAACAATAGCTTGCTATTATCAGAAATAAAGGCCAAAGTGATTAAAGGCCACTCTAGCATTAGCAGTCAGTCTGTAAAATAGGGTCCAGATATTTAGTGTAGGTGAGCAATAAGATGAGTAGCATCCTCAGAATGTAAATCCAATTAAACTATATTTTAAAATATTAATTTCTGGTTTAATTTCACCTTGTTTTTTAAACAAATTTGAAGCTTAAGTATTTCACTTGATGAGATGGCGACTAGAGAAAACAATTAATCAATCTGACAACCAATCAAACGATCAAAAACTTTCATCCCTATAAAACAATGAGAATCTGATGAGCAAGATTATGTGATATAGTTTGCACTATAAGAAAGCTGAAAATTAAATCAGATTTTGCAGAGAACCCAGATGCAAATGGGTGGCTAAAGCTTCTCAAGTGCAGATTGTAAAATGCCCCATGCTTCTGATTTACATATTGATGTAATTGCAAAATCCAAATGTTTTCCCAATGAATCTCTACCTGCCATTTAGAGATGTCACAGAGATGAGACAAACGTTTCTAGTATGTATAATTGCTTCTCTTCCTTGTTTCCAGTGAAGTTAATAAGATTACATCTAAAAATTTTGCTTTTTTGCCACTGAAAATATAAGTTATCATTCTATATAAGAAGCTATAAATACAGTGCAGGAAGTTCCAATTTCACACATACAATATTTTGTCTACTTTCCCCCCTCACTGGAAATCAATAGAAAAGAATTGTTTTCTGCTATTTTGAACACATCTTTTTTTTTCAAAGAAGAAATTCTACTAGGCTTTATAAAATACATTCTTATTTTGATTTCTTTTGTATGGAATTAACAGAAATATCTGAGTGACTTCTCAGATGCTCATTTCTGTCTGAAGTAGCAACACAAAAAAATATTAAAATTAGACTTCCCCCCCTTTCTTCTTTGTGCTTTTGAGGATTTATAACAACATATAATAAGTCAAAATTAGGCCATCTGGATGGGTACTGCTCGTGCCCATTCTCTATGTTGTATTATGGGCCTTGTTTAAGGCTGTTAAATAAAAGGATATAATAGTGCAGACTAAAACATTGGATATAACATTATAAAAATAAAAATAATTTTAGTGCATAAAATGAATTAATTCTTTTATCTAAAGATATAATTCTAAAAAATTAAAACATACACAAACAAGTTTATAAATAAGGAATAGTTACAAAAAATATCCCAAATGGACCCTGAATTTTACCAATTGCTATCTGATGATATAATTCTACGCCGGGATGTCAAACTCAATTTTATTGAGGGCCGCATGAGAGTTGTGTTTGACCTTGAAGGGCCAGGCTGGGCGTAGCCAGCTCGACATCACTTATGTCAGGGGCACGTTCTGCCAGCGAAAACGGGCTCTGGAGCTCAGTTTTCGGTTGCGATAGCCTTCTGCAATCCTCTGCCAGCAAAAACTAGCTCAATTTTCACTGGCCAGAGGCACAGTGGGCCAACCCTGCGGGTTAGGGCCGGAGCCAGCCCCCGGGGCTTGAGTTTGACACCCCTGTTCTACGCCCTGTCCTATGGCTTTCTGCACATCTGCACATCTTTATGGTAGCTTTTTAGGGCATACAGATGATTAGAGGAGGAATGGCGGGAGTATATAAAAACCTCATTGCACAGCTTGCAAAAATAAGGGGAAATTAAGAGTTATTGGAATTTCCATTTTACTGTATGCAAGTAAAGATGTGCAAGTACCATTAAGATATTTTCTATTTTAAAATTTTGTTTTGGGGTAGATAGAGATCCTTGTATGTCCCTAATCTAATAGGCCGCCTCGAGTTCCCCTTTTGGGTGAAGAGAGGCGGGGTATAAATCTAATAAATTATTATATTATTAATCTTCTTATACTCTACATTTTTATACTCACTGCCCATGGAAAATGAGGTTAGCTTAAAGGGCTGAGATGAGCTTTTACATTAAAAGCACATGGAGAATGCAGTTTTGCCACTTGAGTATATATGTGATAATCCTTCATGTCTGTTTCCTGACGCAAACACTGTAATTTGCATAGGAGCACATGCATTGGCCTCACATCTACTTACTTGTTTAGAGAGTTCCCAATAATACCGATGCTCACGACCTAAACGAAACAACCCCAATTGCCAAGCTTATAATATTCATCTGGCTACTATATCTTCCACCCACTCCAGGTTTAATATTACTACTATTTTTCACACCAAAAGTGAAATAGTACAAAATATGGGCCTGCTGTAATTGTTGTTAGATTATGTGTCACCCTGATAAGATGTAACAAATATTTTCCTACCCAGCAGGGCCCGTTTCCCTGTGGTTAATGGATGGAGAAACTTCTCATAGACTGCAGGCAATCGGTCGTAAAAACTTCGCTCTGAAGATTAATGCAATAAGGGTGGCCATTCTTGAAAATGGGCAGAGCTGCATTTAAAATAATGCGGCAATGTTTTAACATTTAATAATAAACCATAACCTATTGCAATGGGATTCTTTTTTATTGTTCCACTTTCTGCTCTATGTATAAAACAAATTCTTATTTTTCATTTTAAATTAAAATTATAGCTTGACTGAAGAGTTTGATTATTTTTTCAACTTAATCAGTTGAATAGCAGTAGTACTTAAGACTTATATACCACTTCACAGCGCTTTACAGTCTTCTCTCTAAGCAGTTTACAGAGTCAGCATATTGCCCCCAATAATCTAGATCCTCATTTTACCAACCTCGGAAGGATGGAAGGCTGTGTCAACTTTGAGCGGGTAAGAATCGAACTGCTGACAGTCGGTAGTCAAACAGAATTAGCCTGCAGTGCTGAATTCTAACCATTGTGCCACCAAAGCTCTGAAAATCAGTTATACAATAGCCACTTTCATGGGCAATCTGGTATCAGTAATTATGGGTATCAATACACAGGAATCCTTGATTTGCAGCCCCAATTGGGAAAGGATTTTATCCACATAACCCAATTTTAAGACCTTTTTTTAATGGCAGTTATTAAGCCAATCACTATGGTTGTTAAGTAAATCTTTGACAGACAAGTGAATGCTGTGGTAGTGTGAATCCATTCTTCTGAATGGGAAACTGGCAAGAGTTGCATACTGCAACCATGGGACAGCAGGATGCGACAACCGGTCATAAAAGCAATCCAGTTGCCAAGTGCTAAAATGTAATCATGTGATCGCAGTGCAGGTGGCACAATAAAGCACAGCCAGAAGTACTTTACAGGTTGTAAAGCACCTAATACGGACCTATCATCATTTTGAACAGTGATTAAGCGGGGACTACCTGTAGACCAGATAAATTTTTAGATATTATTTTGCATTTGACAATTTTTAACCATTTTATTATCATTAATGTTTGTCTCTTCTGGACATTTTAGAGCTATTAACTATCTGTGGAAGAAGGCACCACTATTCTCCCAAAATTGCTGTTTCTTAATAATATAGAATTAGGACACATTTAGCAGAGGAAAAACACTATGGCTAGTATTGGAGTCTTCTGGGAAAATAGCACTAGAGCACTCCAGCTACACATTACTTTAACTAGTGATTCTTATTTTAGAAAGCTGCCAGTTCAATTCTCCACACTGTATCAATGTGTAGGTTCTAGGCTGAGAAAACTAATAATCCAGATGACCTTTCTTGATGGGCAGATGTTGTCAAGAGAAACATTCTGAGGGCATGCTTGTCAACCACATAGTAGTCTCTACACCATCATCTAGGGCAGAGGTGTCAAACTCAATTTCATTGAGGGCCCCATGAGGTTTGTTTGATCTTGGGGGCCCTGGGAGGGCATGGCCAGCTCTTCATCACTTGTGTCAGGGTCCCTGTGGTGGCTTGAGTGCTCTGCCAGCAAAAAATGGGGTCCGGAGCTCTGTTTTCACCTGCAATGGCCTCCTGCAACCATCTGCCAGCGAAAACGGAGCTCAGGAGGGCTCCATTTTCATTGGCAGAGGCACCCTGGGGCAACTCTTTGCTGTTTCCAGGGCGGCCACACGGGCAGATCTAAGTTCCCACCGGGCTGGATTTGGCCCCCAGGCCTTGAGTTTGACACCCCTGATCTAGGGAGTAAGACTAAACCTAAACAATGTCTAACTCCCAAACCAAAATTATCAAGACTGTTTCTTTTCTTCAGATTCTGCTTGAGTCTGAAATTCGTATTTGCACATCAGTTTGGAAGAGGGATTATCCGTCGATTAGTTTTTACATAATGCATAAAGCTACCAATATAAGCAGGTGTTCAATAGAAAATAGACAGTTTTGCAAACAAACTAAGGGCAAGGGCATCCAAACAGCAAGTAATTATGTGATCTGCATAATGTTCTCTATTAAAAATAAAGGCATATCCCAAGTTTATAAGAGTTCCAGAAATTAAGTTATTTGCACCAATATTTCCAAAGCATTATACTTAATAGGGTTGATCTGTTTCTTTTTAAACAAAGATCTATTACAATTATTACTCATAACCAATCTGCTGTCTCTTAAGTTTAAATGTGATATAAAAAAGGCTAGTAATCTTAATTATAAGAAACCATTAGAACTACATGACAAACTATTACTTTAAAATAATATATTAGGACCTTGAAAGATTTAACTGGCATAACCCAACTGGAAATATTGGCTATATAACAAATAAACAAATACTTTAATTTGTATGCTAATTTGTAACTATCAAATCATATACAGACCATGATTTGATAGTTTCAGCAGTTGAAAGTACTTTAAAAGGTTTAGTATTGCAATAAACTATGCAATTTTAGTGCTTCTAAAATATTAATTAGATTTTCACAAATTTAAGATTAGGTTTATAGAGATATACATAGGTGTGCACAAAACATTGAGGCCAAAGCAGACTTTTCACATTATGTGCTTGTTGGAACAAAACACTGCATTTTGTCCCAACCTCAGGAAAAAAAATACTATAGTTGTAATTATTTTTTAAAATAACCCATTCATCGAAGAGGATTAATCATTAAATCAAAAGACACACGTTTCTACTGCCATTTGTCAGAGGTAGTAAAGATACAGTAGGGAAAAGACAACCCAATTTAGTATACTTCTGAAACAGAGAAATATTTTGGAAATAAAAAACCATGTTACCTGCCAAAAGGGAAATATATTAGTATTTACTAAATTAAAAATTCAGAGGTTGTAATAAGTTGTTGTATCTATGGGTTTTATGTGTTGTACTTTATTTTTCTAGGTAATTTCCCAAATGTAACAATAAACATTTATAGAAAAATTATGTACCCATCAGTTCCCAGGTTTTGTAAAAAATATACTGTAATTGGGTTTAAGCTTGCTTAAGCTTGTTTAATGTTAAATAGAAATAGGTATGGGTGGGGAAAAACTATTATTTTCAATCAAATGTCCTTTCACTAGAGATTATTATAAAAAAGTCCCATTTGAACTTCATAGAGTGCCATCAAATCTCCCAAAGTTGTGGAAGTGCATATATTTGCAAGCGATCATAAATCATCCAGCTTTAGATCTCTTAGCTGCAGCATTTGCCATCCAAATTGCAAAAAGAATATCAACAGTGAGAGCATTCTTGATGTACTTACAAGCAAGACTAATTCCTGTTTTGAATTAAGAATGTTGCCTCTTTCCCCAACTGTACCTGCTTGGTAAAAAAAAAAGTACCATCCATCTCAATTTTAGTTACAGAGAATATCAAAACAGGAAACTTTTACTGGGTAAATCAACATTGAGAAGATCAACATTTGAGTCACAAACCAAAATTAGTGATTTTTTTTTTAATTAAACAGCTCCACAGTTTTAACAGAATATTTAAAAAGTAATATATTCTGTTTAGGTATGAATACATGAGCAATCAAATCTAAAACATAGAAGAATTTGCCAGTTGCATCCATTTCTTATAGGACAAACGTAAGAGATATCATGTTACCACTAGCCAAGATATCACCACATTCCCTCTAAATAATTAGGAACAAAGATTTGATCCTACTGTAAACAAGTAATTTGATATTAGAAGCGTTCAGTTCTTAGAGATAATATCTTCTGCCTTTTTCTTTGAAGAACTTGGAGAATGTATAAATCAGTTCTGAATGCTAGAAAGCTGAAGAAATGTCTTTACTTCATGTATTTTTCCTGTTGATCAGCCAGGATTTTTGCTGAGGATTTGGCATCATAGAAGAGTTCATTTATTTCTTCAATATGTTCTTTTTCTATGCTATCTTTCCCATTTATTTTGGCTAGCAGATTGGCTGGGGTGAGTAACTGCACAGCATACCTATAGCCAAATAATAAGAGCAATGATCAACTAAACATCCCAATTATAATTACAAATGAAACAGAAAATTTCTCAAGAGACATATAAAAATATTTATTATAAACACAGCAGCTTGGTATCCAGATGTTACCAATATATTCTGTGGTCAGAAATATCAAAGACTTAGGCAAGGCATTAATTATGGAATTAAGAGTTACAAAAACAATTTGCAGTAGACAGTGATGTGATAATCTGCTAAACACAATTTAAAAATCTCTTTACTGCAGAGAAATAACTGCAGAACTACAGGATCCATGTTCAAAATTATGACATTTTACTGTAACCAATTATGTTACAAACATTCTAGCCCTAATGCAGATTGTATGTTATGTGCAGTGGCTGTGTTACTAAAAGAAAGCTTTAGAAAAATGGTATAACAAAATTTACTTTAATCTAGCTGAATCAGTTAAACTACACGCAATGATCTTTATAAATCAATTACCAAGAAATATTTTGATTTCACATAACACTTATTAAGGGCTATAAACAGTTCAAATGATACAGTTCCGTATCATTTGGAAGTTAGTCTTCAGCAATCACTAGAAGCTACAACAGACTTAGCAGTTGATTCTGATTACTTAATGAAAGAATTGTAAAATGCAATGTGAAAAAAGCAGGGTTCCCTTTATTAACTATATGACCTATTTTTATAGGATATTCGTTTCTGCAATTATTATTTCTACTACTTTTCAGTTGCCTAAGAATTGCTGAATTAAGGAAAAGGACTAAACATGAAATGTCAGACAGGAAGAAGCTCTAAACTTGGTCATTATTGCGGATGATATATTTCACTAGATGTCCCATGACAGTTAGATGAATACTAGCCGTCTCTTCCTGTCCAACTTTATCCCACTTCCAAACTGAGTATCATTATATATTTATATTTTTCATGCTTACCTTAATGTGGTTTTAGTGCCAATTTCCCCAAGATGATTCAGTGCTTCCTCACTAATATTTATGCTCTCTGTTTGGGCTCGAAGTTTTATGATCTAATGAGGAAAAAATCAGGATAAAAATGCATTTATAATACAAATGGCCTTTGGGAGAAAATATCTTACATTTGACTATATGGCATATTATAGCATCCTGGGTTTATAAAATCTTTCATATAGGTTTTAGGGGACAATTCATTTTAATTCTGACTTTATATCCAATCTGAAATATACTGTCTTAGTTCCTTTAAATCTATAATTGGAAAAATACTAGGGAGAATTCAGTGCTAATTCTCTGTATTTCTAAAACATGAAAGAAAATGTACAGACTGACCAAAAGAACTACAGCGCACCAATTCCCACTTGGAGTACTGAGCAGCCTAATTTCTTTGTAAAGTCACAATTGCTCTTTCAATGCTCAAATGCGTATCAAAAGTTTTTAGCATCTTGATAAATAAGATGGTTAAAGATGTAAGAAATTTTGTCTGTTAGCTTCACCTACGCCCACAAAACCATTCAGATAAATCTAATCTATCATGAACAGTCTTCAACTTGTACTGGTTTGAAGATCTTTATAAAGTTGAAAAAGAAGATATCACCACTAAGCCTGAGTACGGAGAGCTCTAACAAAAAAGTGGCACTAGGCTCCCTGCAGCCCGTATTACCAGCTGAGTGATAAGGGGCAGACTGGATAATGATGTTGTGTTATAGTGTTGAGATAACTCTGGAACTGTGAGTCTCATATAATACAGGTATTTTTCACTTTGGCAGCTTTGTAAACAAGATATCAAGGAGCACTCGCTTAAATTAAAGAGAATAAAAATGCAACACCAAGAGAATCAGAACGTGGAAGAAGAGAAGAGGGGGATGAGCATGCAATTGGGGATTGATGTAAAAGATACCTGAATTGTAAGGTATCTTATTGAGGTTTCTTTTTAGAGTGTTCATCACTGACATAAAGATTAAGAAATCATCTTCCAATATCTAGACTTTTGCTTTCTTTGTGCAGTTAGTATCACAAATTCAAAAATGAACTCATTTTTTTTTTTTAAAAAACCCCAAAGCAGGATGGACTTTGCAATTTCAATTACATGTTGGTTTTCAATTTGGGTTTATTGATCCAGAGTCCAAAACATCTCAAGGCAAGTTTACAAAAGTTTCAAAAAGGCCATGTGATGGTTTCACAATTCTTGAATTTATTTGAAGTGAAACAACTCTTTTTTTTTCGGATTCTAATTCTTAAAGCCAGAGGGTAACCCTTCATTGGCTGAAAGTTGCAAAAAAAAATTGGCTTTTATTTCATAGCAAATTGGCTTTTATTTCATAGCAGAGAGAATGTAATCATACTTCATAAAGAGTTGGGCCTTCACATACATTTTAAAGCTTTTCACAACGTTTTAGTTCTTTCAACCTCAAATTTTAGAAAAACAATTTGGCGGCAAACCACCAAATTTTGGAAAAGGGATCAGAATGAAATATAAAAGAGCAAAATGTAGCTTGCCTTGCTCACTTGTCTAAAGTTCTTTGAAGATTTAAATGCAAGACTACAATTTTGGCACTCACAGGTTCTTTGAAAAAATGACAAATAAATCCAAGCAAATAATTTCCATGCAGTAAATAACACATTAGCTGCCGGGATCAACAGTGTGGCACCTAAACACACAACTTTCTGTCAAAGCCAGTGAACTGGCTGCCAATTAGCCATCAAATCATGCTTCCGGTTTGGACTTTGACATACAGTTCTAAACAACTTGGTACCACTTCTGCTGTAACAAATCTGGGGATGATTGTCAACATCATTGAGAAGTCTTGCAGAGAATAGCAAATCAAGAAAAAGAGGTACACCTTTTTACCTGCCCTCTGAAAGTTTCTCCACTCTCAAAATTAAAAAGGGACTACAACTGTATTGCTTAAATCTGTCCTGAAGACCTACTTCCTCAGCCAGGACTTCTCAATATGACTGATTTTGATTTCATCCTCTCCACCTTCAATTTGCATAGCTCTTCCACGAGTTTTAATTTACTGTTAATCTATTTATTTTATTTATTTATTTTTATATTATTTATTACATTTTTATGCCGCCTAATTCCTGAAGGACGGAAATTCTGGGCGGCTTACAATATGGATGGCAATAGCACTCAGATGTTACATACTGTTTATCAGAGCTTTTAAAACACTCCCCAAGCAGTTACAGTCAGCTTATTGCCCCCAACAATCTGGGTCCTCATTTCATCCACTTTAGAAAGGATGGAAGGCTGAGTCAACCTTGAGCCTGGTGGGATTCGA
>JANHGC010000543.1:127251-140542 GCA_027560395.1 Boaedon fuliginosus | reverse complement strand
CGCCTGGTGCACCAATTGCGGCCCTTTCTGGACTGAGAAGCATTACTCAGTCACTCATGCCCTCCTCACCTCACAGCTACACTACTGCAATGCGCTCTACTTGGAGCTGCCCTTGAAAAGCATTCGGAAGCTTCAGCTGGTCCAGAATGCGATCGCGTGAACAGTCATGGGTGTCCCTCGATATACCCATGCCACACCACTCTTGTGCGGCTTGCACTGGCTCCCAGTGGGCTTCGGGTTCAATTCAAGATGCTGGTCATTACCTTTAAAGCCCTACATGGCATTGGACCAGGTTACCTTCAAGACTGCCTTCTGTCACCATTTGCCTCCCAGCGCCCCGTGAGGCCACACAGGGATGGCCTCCTCCTGATACCATTGGCCAGGCAGTGTCGGCTGGTAGGTCCATGGAGGAGGGCCTTCTCTGCAGCGGGCCTAGACCTCTGGAATGATCTCCCACCAGAACTCCAGGATGTCCCGGACCTACGAACCTTCCGGCGAGCACTAAAGACCTGGCTCTTCCAGCGGGCCGGACCCATCGTACATTTTAGAAATTTTAAGAAGATTTTAGTAATTTTAATGGGTTTTAAATTGTTTTATATATATATTATTTATGTGTTGTTTTTATTCTTGTGAGCTACCCAGAGTCGTACGGGATTGGGCGGCCTATAAATTTAAACAAACAAACAAACAATAAATAAATAAATAAATAAATATGCCCCCACCCTTGCACTTATTTATTATTTATTTATTTATTATTTCAATTTATATCCCGCCTCTTCACCCATTCGGGGAACTCGAGGCGGCGAGTTCTGCCTCCACTTTTTATTTGTGTGACTTAAGAACAGAGCTACCCTATCCGGATTACCATCAAATGATGCCTGTATGGGGGGTGGTCCCCAGGACTGCTGCGGCCAAGGGCCTGACCTTGGCAAATAGCCAGGAGAGGTTCCAGAACCCACTAAATAGGTATCATCACCACGCTGGGAACGGGTATGTCCAGGGTCAGACAAAGGAGACTCCCACCCCCAAACTTGATATCAATGGCTATCACGGCTCTGTCCAGTTATTTGACCACTGCGGGTGTCTGCATTCCAGGGACCCATAAAGTCACCCAACCCCACTGGCTCACCTCTCCAAACTTCTCACGAAGAATGTCCATAATGGTGTTGCCAAGGTCAGTAGTATAACTGCTGCCCCCATCTTCCTCCGTCCACCTCCATTCCCTCCATTCCACTGGATCCTCACCACGAGGAGATACAGGGAATCAAGAGGACAACGGCCCGGCAACACCAGTACTATGCCACACATGTCCAGCGGAGGACCGACGTAAACCTGGTCTTGCAAAAGACTGTCTCAGCTGCAGGCAACCCAGTGTAAGCTTCTTCCGGGCACGTCTCGGAGAGCACGTTTCCTGTTTTCGGCCTCACCACAGGTTGAGCAGCTCCCTCCGAAACATCAGGGTCCACTGGCTCTGCCTCCTTCATCAATGCCGCCGTTGCCCCAGCCAACCCCACGTCAGCGTCTTCTGCCATTCTCAGCTGCTTCATGCAACGTAGCAGGAATAGGTTGTAGGCGCTAACTTTCTGTCACCTCCCTATCCTTCCTGTGTTTATTAAAGAAAGAGTTCAAGACTCCAATGCCAGTAACCTCCTTTTAATCACAGGAAATTAGGAAATCAAGAACAGCAAGTAAGAATAATGAAGTCCAAACAAAGTTAGCGCCAAAAGCCAAAGCCACAAGCACGTTATTTAACTCCAACACCCCACAACCTATCAGTAACATAACCAATCAGTAGACAGTACTCTCCCGTGGCCCACTCCTGGGTTGGTCCGGAAACAGCTGAGAGGTGGTGTGAAATCCAATACAGCGGTCTCTTTTTGACCGCTGCGGGATCTTTCGAGCAGCAGCTATGGTAGAATCCCAAGCAAATGGGAGAGATAGGGAGGAGAGATGAGACCAGCTTGACAAGTGTGTTGAGACCGAGCTTGGATCTTGACACAAGGTTCACCTCACACTTGTTGTGGTAGGAGTGCACTGTTCTTCTCAAGGTTGTTCATGGCACCTGTGTATCAGCTCACCTGATTGAAATCATCTGATGGATGCCTAGTATGAGTATCATCTTAATTTGTTTTTAAAGGTCATCTTACTTCACTTTTAAAGTTCTGGTTGTAGCTGCAAGGGTTAAGCAGAGTTAGGAAACAATCTGGATTGGTCTTTTGGACTCATGCTGGAGCCCATCCTCAGAATTTCTCTGTAGCAGAGTATGTGCTTTGGGCTATTCTCTCTGTGGTGTTTATATGGTGTCTGGTTGTGTGTGCCTTTTTAGTTGTTGATTGGGGTATTGATGGCTGGCTTTAAGTCACTGGCTGTTGTTTCAGGATTCAATCTGGGTGTATTGGGTGTATTTCAAAAATAATGTTGCAGGTTCCAATCTGGGACATGTATACTTATCTTCATTCATCAGAATTAGGAAAGCTTTAGATTCAGGCATGCTATAATACTCAGGAGATTTTTCTTTTACTCTCAATTATACCTGCCCAGGTGGCATTATCTAGCCAGGTTTGGCTGATTTTGGAAAACTGAACCTGTCATTCTCTCTGTGTTTCAATGTAAGCCTTCCTGCATCACCTACACTTCTGTCTCTGAAACTTTCAGGAGCTGCGGGAAATGATCAACCTACCCAGCGTTAGACCTTTCCTGGATCCTGCCGATTTCAGAGAACTTGGGGATGCCATTAAAGGTGAGGATCAGCTAAATACCTGTTGATAAAACTAGCATAAACTAATAGATGACTATCTGATATCAGCTAAATCTTCAATCCTTGCTTAACAACAGTAATTGGAACTGGAATTTTCATCACTAAGCAATGCAGTTGTAAAACTGTAACATCACATGACTGCATCACTTAGTGCCAGCAACCCCAACAGGCCCTGTTGTTCCTGTTAACTGTGGATTGTGGGTCATTAAGTGAGAACCTCTTCACAACTTCCTACTGGCTTTCCACAAGCAAAGTCAATGGGAAAGCTGGCAGTAAGTTTCAAACCCTAGGGGGTGCTGGGTGAAGGAGGGCATACAAGCTGCCATCATAGCACTGTGTAAGGCTGCTGCCAGGTCAGGGAAGGTAGCGCCACATTCAGGGGTATTGTCAGCTTTAGAAGCCATTTTTCTTAGGAGCTTCCATGCTGCCACATTTTAATGCCTGGGAAATTGGGAGGGGGGAATCTTCTGCTATTCTCCCTGCAAGCTAACTCATTTATAGTACATGTGAGTCTGAAAAACCCACCTGTTACTGAGCACAGATGTCATGTGATAGCCAAGGAGGGACTGGCAACTTCAATTTTTACTAGACTAAAGGTTTGAGGTTACAAGACATAGCCTAGAGTCACATAAGCTTCCAAATTTCAGTGGGACATATTGAACTCTGCAACTGTCAAACAGTATATTATTTTTGGAGAAAGAAGATTGTGTGAGTGATCTTCACATTTTTAATTTATCCCAAAGGTCTGACTTCCTGCCCTTTCTCCCAGGAGTTTTTGAAAAAGTTAGCAATAGCAGTATTTTACAAAACATACAAGAAAGGGAATTGGAGAGGTAGATATTACATCAAATTAACAAAAGAGAAAAACATTTTTGTGATTTCTTTTGTTTATTTGTGATTTATAAGAGTTGTACTTTTTAAATCTTAGCAATACTAAGTTTTTCTTTTCTTTGCTCTCTTCCATATCTTTGCTGGAGGTCAATTTTAGAAGGTCCAGGATGGTAAACTAGAAAATTTTCAGGCTATAATAGTCTATATAATATATAGAACAATTATATTGATAATCAAACAGCAATGAGAAAAAAAGGAATATATTATCAGCTCCTATTTGTGTTTTATTTTTCAGCTTTGTACATTCATGAATAACTGAATAGTTCTGAAACCAGGAGAATAGGTTAGCGTAGCATGTCATTAATCAACAGATAATGTTTGTATTTGTACAAATGGGAAATCCTTCATCAGTTAAAAAGGACTATTTGCAGTTGTGCAAGCTGATGAAATGAGAAACCGGAGTTATATGTTTCTATTTACTTTAAATTAATCTCATTTTTAATGAGCCAATCAAAAGTAACACTCAATTTTTATTGTATACTTTTCTTATTTCCTTAAGTGCTGCGCCAAAGTTACTGAAATGTGTGAGTAAGTATGAAAAAGTATATCGTGATATGAATATAGGTATTTCTTCAAAATGCATTTTATAAGAAGCCTGTGGAGATTCTCAGTCATCCAGGTCACGGTTGTCCCAATGGGACATTTTATAAGAAAGTTATAGTGTCTTGAATATTTATGTGTGCCTTTAGTTTTGAAGACAACGTAAGCCGAGTTTTACTCGGAAGCCGAAGAGGCTTTGACAAAACCAGGCTTTCCTTGAGTCTACTGCTGACTTCTTAAAAGAGCTTTTCTGCTGCTGGAACTGCTTTAACACGGACCGTGTTGCCGCGGGGGTGCTGTTGGGAAACGGACCAGTTTGGAAGCGAAGTGAGGACTGGAGAGAGAAAGAGGCATCTATGGCCGATTCTGCTGCCGCCGCCAAGTCCGGCGACCCTCGCCGCCTGAATGTCAACGTGGGCGTCCTGGGCCACATCGACAGCGGCAAGACCGCCTTGGCCCGGGCTCTCAGCACCATCAGCTCCACGGCCGCTTTCGACAGGGCGCCGCAGAGCCGAGCTCGGGGCATCACCCTGGACCTGGGCTTCTCTTGCCTCTGCACCGAGCTGCCTCCGCACCTGGGGCCCGAGCCCGGGCTGCTCCAGCTGACCCTGGTGGACTGCCCGGGACACGCCTCCCTTATCCGTACCATTATCGGAGGTAAGGAATGGAGGCCGGCGGAATGGTTCACAGCCGGGTCAGGATTTGGCTCCCATTTCTTCTGCTTGGACTCAATTGCTAACTACTTTACCCTCGCTGAGAGATCGCAGGCCTTATCCCCCTCCCTCACCCCGAAGAATGAATAAAAGCAACTAACCACCAGCGTGGTGGTAGTGGTCAAAATTGCTGGATTAGGAATAGGAGACCCAGCCTTTAGTCCACCTTCAGTCACAGGATTTGTTTGGGTAAAATCCACCCCCCTGCCTGCCCTGCCCCCACTGAGCACAGGGAAGATGCTGCTGGGAGCTGTAGGCATGCAAAACTTACAAAATATTCTCCAGGAGCTGTTATGGCTCTATAGTGCTAAAATATGTTATTCAAATTCTTGCTCAAGTGCTGAATTCTTTAGTGCCTGAAGTAGAGTCCAATGGTTCCTGTTGTGCTTTCCAAAGAGAAAATGTGAACAAATTCTTGGAAAGGAAGGTCAATTATTTTTACAAGGATCAAAGATGTTAGGACTTTAGATGTTCCTGCTGGACATCTCAAGAGTGATTTGATCCAACAAGCCCAGCCCCCTAGTAGCATCAAACAGAGCAAGCAAAAGAGGGGTGGTGCCAACACTTTTCTTTTTGGCTAGACCTGAGAGCTCAATTTTTATTGCTGTTCAGAGAAAGAGCACACCACTCTTTTTCATTCACTTAATAATATTTTTTCTCTGGCTAGTGTAGCACTGGGATATGGGCCCAGTGCACTAATTTTGCTGTTGGTGGATGTCAAAGTGTGGGTGGTAGAAGTGTGAGAAAGCTTAAATCCCCAGAGGACTCTCCTTGCATCCTGATGATGGTCAGACACCTATATTAGTGAACCATCCCAGCAGGGACTCTAGTTCCTCTGTTGATTAAGCAGCATTGCTTTTATATGAAAAAGACATGTGTCCTAAAAATGTTTATTTAGAAATTGATAACTTTAATAGAGTCTATTCCATGTAAAATCTTATTAAATATTACTGTCTTGAGTTTAAAAACAACTAGGGCAAGTTTAGCATTTTGCATATGGGCAGTCTGTGAGTCACATGTAATCTCCCATCTGAAGTATTTTCCTGCAGCCACTAGGGCCAAGGAAGGTGGGCAGGATATGTCATCTCTTCATATCTCCCTCCCCATGAATGGCATGGGGAATTTCAAAGTGAAAGGTGCTAAGGCAGTCTATCTGCAACATACATCCTGTTTTCTGGAGGCCCAAATCCATCAGCAGCTGTTTCCCCCCCCAGTTGAAAAGTGTTCAGATCAGTTCACAATGTATCATCCTGCTGCAACATGAAAGGATTGGTGGATTAGTATAGTAATCCCACTTTGGCATTAGAAAAAGAGGAGGAATTGAGCATGCTCTTTGTAGAATATGCCTGACTCCCTTCCAAAGGTATAAATAGGAAACAGGTGACCAAAATATTAGGGATTTTTCCCTGGACTATTTTCCCCAAATGTTGTTTCATACTACAATGTAATTCCCTCTATCCCCTGTTTTCATGTTTTTGTTTTGAATTCACTTTTGAAATTTTGAAATTTTGTGATACTTTCTGAATCATTTTTGGAGTTGGATGACTTATAACTAGGATAAATATAAATTAAAAAATATATGGGATTGCAGGCCAATAAGAATGTTCTCACTACCACAAATTGGATCTGAATTACTGAGAGACTGCTACAATAAGCATTGATCTCTAACCTTGTGTTATTGATTGAGAGAAAAGTACTACTTGTCTTGTGATAATAGAACATCTTGTGTTGGTAGATTCCTTCTCTTACTCTTTGTCATTGTATTAAGGTTATTTTATTCAAATTGTCTGAGGAATTTTTTTGTTATTGTTTTATCTATTTTCATATTTACTTATTTGCATGTTTCTACCATATATTGATTGTATGATTATGTTGATTCATTTATTTTTAACCATTATTTAAAGAAATACTGGAAAAATGGACACAGCTCTTTAAATAAATACACATCTTTCAAACTACACAATCACATTTATTACTGTTCTGTGAACAAAGTCAATGGAAATTACAACACATACACTTTAAATGTTTCTTTTCACATTTCTGATAATCGTTATATTGCAGCCACTTCCTGATTGCAAAATCCAGGTAGCTTGTAGCATTTGAAATTATCTTCAGTATACCAAGCATCTAAAAGACAGTAAGTGGATCACTAATGTTTGCACTTTTAAATTCATGGTGCAAAGCAGTTTTTATAATAGGTTACTAAAAATATTTAATAATTCTAAAGTTGGAAACTGTATTTTCAATTTCTGGATTCTGGAAAGTGCTAAGATAATATGGAGAACATTCAGGAAGCAGACTTTATACATGTCCTACTTGAAAAGTTTCATTAAAAGTAGAGATAAATAATTAAAATATTTTTTTTCAGGATTCTTCCTTGGTTACAAAACTTTTTTTTAAAGGAAGAAAAATATGATTGTTTCCATTATAAGTAATATGTTGACACTTCAGTTCTGTTATGATTTTGGATCAAATATTGAAGAAGAATTTTAAAAATCTGCTTTGAGAAAGGCAGGGTAGAAGTGAAAGAAATATGAATAAATAATTATATTCCCCTTATATCAGATTCAGAATGTTCTCTATTTATCAGACTAATCCCCAGGCAGTCCCTAGAATAGGAATGAGATGTATTACTAAATCTAGGTAAATTTTTAATGTAAGTCAGAACAGGTTATTTAGTCAAATGTCTGTGTTGAATTCCAATTTGTTTGACAGAGATGTCTTCAGTATAAAAAAAGGTATACTTTACTGTAAAATCAAGATCAACAACACTTTCGGGCTAAAATCTAGCTGTACAGCTGAAGATAGTTCTTCGAATATCAAACTGGAATTTCAAAAATTCTACAAATAGAATTCTCTATATAGAGATCTCTGTTTGAATAATTTCATAAAAAGAGCCTACCTATATTTTATGGAAGTCTGAAGGTCTATGAGTGCTTGTGTTAAAACTGCTTCAGTTAAAATTCGATCCCATAGTTGGTCCCAATTGAATTAAATTCATATAATTCATCTATCATCATCCTAAATGATCTGACTCAAAACAACAAATGGCATTCTTCCTTAGGGTGATGAACCTCTGAAGTCACACAATGCTTTCATGAACTGCTGAAAACCGTTGAAAATAGACTGTATATTAAAAATGCACACACTGTTTCATGACACCCATGAAAGCATTGAAAGGCTTCAGCAGTTCATCAGGAAGGAGAATGCCATCCACCATTTTGAACATGGAACATGTTGCTGATCAGCTGTCTGCCATTTTAAGTAATAGGTAGCCTACTTGTAAGTATACATTATCCATGAATTCTGACATTCTTAACCTTGAGAATACCCATATGTTGAGGAAACCTTTTTGGTTTATATTTCTTGAAATATGGATCATTGTTACTTCACTGTTGGAAAATCTATTTAGATATTACTGTTTTTAATTCTTAAGTTAGTGGAGTTACACTTTTAGTTCTTATCATAATATCTAGATTGTTGTTATACCTACAGAACTAAAGATTTTTGGACTAAATTGATTTTTGCACATGTTTCTAATTATATTTTCATATTTAAGACCCAGACTTATTTAAGATAGTAGCTTCTTTGTTTACACATGTGATTAAAAGCTCCAGTTTTCAAAATCATGTTGTCTCTAGATACCATTATTCCATTATGCTGGGCAGTACTTGACCTTCAGATAACTTTTCAAGATATCAGAAAGATACTTCCTTAGGGATAAAATTTTAGCTTTAAATAAATGCAGAATATTTGGACTGAACAAAATTGAAGAGAAATGGGAGATGGAAGTCATATTTCATTCTCCATGCTTGCATTTTTCTTAGAGACTTTGCCCTTGAAACAAAGCATATCATGCATTAAATCAAAATAATTTTTTACTTATATGCTGGAATAGAGAATGCTACAGATATATTCCATCCCTGACATTTTGAAGAGGGTGGGTGGTAAGATTAAGTTTATGGTCAAGTTTGATTTACATGTTAAATTTAGCATCCACTTCTGTTCCCGTTGCATTTCTATCCCAGGGTTTTTGTTTGTTTTTTTGAGATGCACTTCAGAATGGTCAGTGCCAAAATATGTTATTCAAGGACAGCTGTCAAGGTAAGGCTTTTTAGCCAGTCCGGTTTTCAGAATTATTCTATAAATGCCTGCAAAATGTCTATATTTCCAATTAACCCTGAGTGGTTTTTGCTAGAGTTCATTGATAGGGAAAGCCCGCTGAGAGGTTATACAAGTTAATCTTTCAGAAGAAATTCAATCCCCTATTTTACTTTAAGACCACTCTGTGTAGCAAAGTAGTTTAACAAGTAGCAGATTTTTTACTTGCTGATAGTTAATTTCATGCCCTACAAAGGGTCAGCACACTAATATTGAAGAACATGATTACTTCACCTTAGACTCCCCCCCTCTGCCCCCCACACACAGAGCACTAGCTGCTGAATTGTTTGTTTTAAGCTATCTGTTTTTAAGATGCTGTTTATCTAGCTGACTTTAAGCAAACTTTTATAAGTCCGTTCTGTTATGTCTCCAATTTATTTTTATGGAAGGAAAAAAAAAGTGAATTCTTAACAATATTCTATTCAGAATCTAGCTTAACATAGATTGTCTGAACTCAGGGGAGGATCATAGACAAATGTATAGTTTTGTAATTTCTTAAACTTGTCTGTACCTTTGACCTTTTTACTCTTGACCGTAGCTTCGTTGTCATCATTTGTCCCTGCAGTTCTTTTCAAAGGCTGTTGCCTGCAAATGTCTGTTTCTACTTTGTTGCTATGTTCTTTTAAGGAAGGGTATTAATTTATACCTGCTATACTGAAAGGGCCAAGACTTTTGAACTCTTGCAAGGAGTTGGGGGAAGGAAGTGAGTACTGAATATAACAACAGTGAGCTTTACTGTTTATATTACTGAAATAAGCTTCTTGGAAGGACAAAGAATTAAAATTGACAAGAAAATTGAATTTAAGACTACCATTGAAGATTTTCCCTCTTTTCAATGATTGTTGTGTGTTATCTCTGTCATTGTTTTAAAAATTTATTGTTGGCTTGCATCTCAAGCATTTTAATTTCATAGTTCTTGATTGGTACTGAAAGAGTGAGAAATTTTCCTACTGTAAGCATCATGATGAAAACAGATTGTTGCCTGGTTTTTTTTAGCCTTCAGGATGCACCAAATTTTTACACTACTAAGAATTTCTTACATACCACCCCAAAATATGTTTTAGAAAAAGATACTTTCTTGGGGAAATTATTTTTAAAATAATTATTATCTCTGTAATATTTTGCAGTGATTGGGAGGAATTTATTTGAAATGAGCTCATATGGTTTTTATTATATAGCCCTGTATATGTAGAACCTGAGATGCTGTTTGCCTCTTGATCATTGTTATGCAGAATGTGTGTTATTCAGAGAATTTGTGGTGGTCATATTCTTAATGCATTACCCACCTTTTGCTTTTCCCCTGCATGTGCACTTTTGCTGGATTGCTTGGTTCCTAACAGTCTTTGTGATATTTGCTGGGTTGCTTGGTTTCTTTGTGATATTAAACTGGAAAACAAAATTGGATAGCCGGCAGGAAGAAAATAGCCAGCAAGAACAGGGTAACACATCTTTTCTATTCTTTCTCATGATGAAAATTGTAAGCTCCAGTTCAGTCCTTTTTGTAATGAAGGACTTTGACCTTCCAAGAAAATAAAATAAACTTAGAGCCCAGTTGGATTTAATCTTCAGAGTAAACATTTTAGGTTAGCTCTGTGTTGCAATCTCAAGCAAAGTGGCTTTTGAGTAAAACTGGTTACACATTCTGTCTGCCTCAACTGAGCTCCGTCTCTATGGAGCTGTTGAGACTTAAGTAGTCAGTCCTTAGGTTGTGTTTCCCAGTTAATCACTCTTCTATTGGATCAGAAACTTTTATGAAGTATTTTATTGTTTTTAATTTGTAAAGCTATTTGCCTACTCTATTTAACATTTGTCTTTAAAAATTTGACAAGATCCTCAGCTAGAAATTCTAGTGCACAAGAGGGCAGTGTTTGCTTGCAAAGTAAGATCTTTATGATAAACACATGTAGTGAGAAATCCTTGAATTTGAATTAGGACAAAATAAAATGTAGTATCTGGATAACTTGGAGCTCAGTCATGCATTTCTATTTTTCTTTTCAATGATTTTTAAAAGTATCTTATTTGATTAAATGAAAAAGTGTGTCAATAGCTTATCTGACTAATTTTCTTTCATTTTAAAAGGCTTGTTTGAAATATACATCTTTTTTTTCCTGAAAAAAAACTCTTAAAAAGTTTGATTAAAATATATATAATTAACCTTTTACATAAAAGCTATTCATTTAGAAGAAATAGAAATTAAACTATGAAATAAATAAAATAAAAGTACAGAAAGATTTTTTCTGAAGTACAGTATTAATATACGGTATATGTACATAATGGATGTATGCATATTACTACACTGTTTGGGGAAGAATAACCTTACACTTTAGAGGAGAAATGAATCAGAAAATGAAATAAATTAACAGTTTATTATGTACCCTCATGTATAATGCTTATATGAGACCTTCAAAAAGCTAGACATAAAAGAAATTAGAACAGTATAGTTATGTGTAATAATAGGTAGGAGTTTTAATGGCCTAAAACTAAGCTAATATGGTTTGTAAGTACATTTTCTGTTTGATTTTGATGGCCACTGTGATACCAAATATTTCATATTTTCTTCAAAAAATGTTAGATTGTACTTTTCTAGGATAAATCAGTGTTTTAAGTGGAACCCTAAAAACTGTAACCCAGAGTGAAATTCAACCTGTTCATGGATATGAATAGAAACATTCAATAGCTTATATTTCTGAAAGTGTTAGTCTAATCTGTTACATCAGGATAGCTTACCTTTCTTTAGCAGTTGAGGAACAACTGACAATAGGGAGTTAGCTGAGATTTTAAATGTAAGAGAAGTCCACTTGAAGCTAGTTGCTAAAAAGGGGGAAAAGAATTTTCATCAATTGACATTTAATAATAATATTATTCCATTCTGCTTTGGTAGGACCTCATGTGGTGTGTTCTCTACCAAATTCTGGGCATTGTATTTTGTAGAAAGATTGTAACAAAATGGAAAGTATAGAGAGGAGAGTAACGAAAATGATGAGAGGCCTGCAAATCATAATTTATGAAGATGCGTTTAAGTTGGGGAAGGTTCATATTAAATGCAATATGATAATATTATCATGCCAATGATTATTTTCTGTTGTTTTAGTGTAAATTTATGACAACTTCCCGACAATTGAAACTCGCTTCTCATTGGGTATCACCAGTTTGGCTAATGACAAGCTCTAATGGCAACTGTGATTCAAAATATTTAGTGAACATCAAATTGTAACCATCACTGAGTCCAATGGTTCAATTAGAAGGTGGAATTTTTATTAAATATTGAGAAGAACATCCTAATGATCACCTGCAATACAAGTAACCTCCAAATATGTTTCTGTGACAAGGGTTAGTGAATTTAGAATTAGAATTTAGAATTTCCTTCTAAACATTCTCAATTGAATTCTTTTCCAATACTTTAATTGTGGCATGGAGTTTGCACAATTAAAAAAACCAATTAATTTTGTGTCATCTTACCAATTGAATGGCAGCATTCTTAATGGTCTGTTTGATTATTTTACATAGTACTGAGTAAGTTCAGTCTCTCCTTCCTGAGTTGGGGAGGGGGTGGCAGCTTGAGATATCATGATCATCTTGGCAACCACAGGCTTGTCCTAGGTCATCACTGGTTCAATTCACATGATTGGCATTTTTAGATCTGGTGTGTAATTCAGAGCAGATGTATTACAATCTGCTTCAAGGAATTTATTTCTATTAGTACATTGTAATCAACAAATCACTTCTTTGTGATGGAATTAATTGAAGCTACCAACATCTGCAAGGAGGAGGAGGACCCATTAACATGGTATGCCACAAATACCTGATGGATTTAAAAATAATTCTGATGACATTCATGGAGTTTCCCAGAGATCTGAAGGATGATTCTGTTGGGTGTCTTTTAACTTCTGGAATATGAACAACTAGGGTGCACAACAGGTTAACCCTCAAGCAGTCTCTTTTAACTAACTGATCCTCTGCAGTCCCTTGATTTATTGAGAGGTTCTGTGATATGAAGTGACTCTTGAATAGGAAGTGAATATAACTAGACATAAGTAAGAATCCAGATTTGAGCCTATTTTATGGCAATTCAAGGTGCTAGTAACAACTTTAAAACCCTACATGGCTTAGGAGCGGCGTACCTTCGAGACTGCCTCTTGCTACCTTATGCTTCCCAGCGCCCAGTTAGGTCCCACAGAGTTGGCTTGCTACGGGTCCTGTCAGCCAAACAATGTTGGCTGGTGGGCCC
>JANHGC010000543.1:94022-106985 GCA_027560395.1 Boaedon fuliginosus | reverse complement strand
GATTTGTGTGACTGCTTAGTATTTTATTAAATTGTTATCACTGTATTTTTATTGTTGTAAGCCGCCTCGAGTTCCCTTTGACCGGGTAAATGAGGCGGGGTACAAATCCAAACAAATAAAATAAATAAATATTTCAACCAGTAAAAAATGTTGTGTCACCCTGATTTACATGGCTGAACTGGTTGTAAGAAATGGGTGATTTCTAGTTTAGTCTGGTACCCTAACCATTATACCATACTATAAATTGATTGACAGATGAGGAAGACGATAATGAGGTTTAAAGAATGTAGTGATCTCTATGATGTGTAAGCTGAGTCAATAAGGATTTATAGTTGCAAATCAATCAGAAATCATGGAATCTTAGTTTCATTCTTGTTTATTAAAAATTAGCCCCCTTTTATTCAAAACAAGATTCAGTGAGTCGCTTAAAGACACTGCAGATAAATCCCCTGTAATAAATACATGAAATACATTCCAACAATTTTTATAAATATCCTGAGTAATCTGTGTTGGATTTTCAGAGGAAGCAAATGAAAAATTAAAGAGTGGTTGATTATGTTGCTTATCCAGGACTTCTGTCCTTTAGGGTTTAGTGACACCTTCCAGATGGAACAGCATATCTCAGAATGCTTATGGGATGTTGGAATCACATTGGGAATTCCTGTTTCTTTTTAAAATATTGTCTGTCTAAAGCTCGGGTATCCGGTTCTGACACATGATTTGCATTGGTTTATAGAGGGTTCCCCCCCCCTCTTGTATAGTTCGTGCACTTTTGGTCTTCTCTCTTTAATGTGGGATTTTGAAGGTTTGCATAGTCAGGAAAAAACTTTAGTGTTCACCCCGTCATTTCCCTAGAGATACCTACAAAAATCCTGAATTGCTTATAGTTTCTCCCAAGGTGTTACTATATAAGAAGTGGAGAATAATTTACATGCTTCAGAATAGGAATTTTAAAAAGCACAAAAAAAGAAATGTTAAGAGTGGGGTCACAGGAGGAAGTTTCATACTCGCTGCATGAAACAGACAATATTTCCTGAAACAGGAGATATTAATCTCAAAGAATTTAAAATAAAATATTTATTTTATGATTAAAAAAAAAAGTTTAGTGTGGAGGGGGAAAAGAAGAGAATAATCAGTCTTTTTATCCTAAGTGCAGATGAAATTGATTAAACCTTTTAAAACTCGCCTCAGTCCACCCGGTTTATTAATTGAAGAATTTCCTCTTCCCCAGAATGGGAAGTACATATTAAAACAGGTCTGCCCCCAAATAGCAGTGATACTTGAGAACAGCAGATTTTTCTCTTCTGGGCTAAGAGGAAATCCTAACATGGTAAAAATCACACACATAAACTTGAAAACACATCTGTGGACACATATATTTTACAATATATTTGATGAAATGTTATTTAGTTTTCTAAAACATGGTAACACATTGTAGCCCATGGTTCAACATTAACTTGCATCTATATACTAAATTTCTTTTCTTTAATTCAGTGAAAGATGAGTTGTGCTGTTTCTGTGAAGTGGTCCAAAAAATTAAACTTAACTGGTAGCAGTAGTTTAAAAAGACAAATATGTCATATTTACTATTCTCTTATGACATGTGAAACCTCTTAACTCACTCTCATTTGGACCTTCTTCCTTTTTCCTCTTCTTGCTAAGTTTTTATTGTGTTTCAAGATCAAGGCCTCTACAGTTTTTGATATTGATAGATACTGATGGAATAGTATGATCATGTGCCAAGCTCAAGGCACTTTTTTGGTTTTCTTTTTATTTTTTTAGGGGGCAAAAGTTCATAGGCTTTGAACTGAGTAGCTGAAAATTCATCTTTGGTGTTCGTATTCAGTTATAAAAATACCTGAACACACAACTCATGCCTAGTATTTATAATTTAACTGTTTAAATTGTGCTCAGCGAGCTTATAGAATTATTAAGAGTTCTTGAATTGGGAGAAATAAAGAAATGTTATAAGAGACTAACTGTATAGCCCACAGTGATTGTAAAAAAGTTGGAATTATATATTGAAATAATGTAATTGTGTAGTTTTTATTGGATGTTGATTAGATAGTCTTTTAAGTGAAAATCCTGATTTAAAAGTAAATTCCTATGATTGACTCCTTTTGGATACAGAAATTTAAACACACATTCTGCCAGGATTAATGTTGTCATATTTTTGTCCTTTAGAGCAAAACAAGCTAATTTGCCTCATAACCAAATTATTTGATAATCATGTACCACTTTTCTTGAGAAATGCAAGTACTGAGAAATCAGTTACCTTGTTTGGAGTTTTTTAGAAGCTTTTATTTTTTTGAAACTCTTTAAAAAAATCAGCAACCTATGGGCCAATGATGAAATATGCATATTTCCCAATTTATGCATCTTCAATGGGTTATGGAGAGGGTATATTTCTGTGTATTGAGAAAGTGGATTTCTTTTGTGGAGCAATGTACAGACTGATGATAGCTTCCTGGCTTAGCCTTGAAGAAAAGACTATTCTTGGTGCAAAGGGAGACAGCGTGCACTGGGATAGGCGTTTGACAGGAAATAGGCTTCTTCTGGCATTGTCAGGCCTGATTCAGCTTTTATTGTCAAGCTCTGCCTTGAAGTCTACATATAATGTAAGGCAGTTAGACTATGCACACCTTGCTAAGAATAAGCCTATCTTTCACATTCCTTCTAAGGAATAAATAAATCTCAGGGAATAATTTGCTTCTGAGTTAATCTTACATTCTTGAATTGTTTATTTCATTAAAATAACCCTCCATTTGGGCAGTGTTGAGCTTCAGCGTTTAGGACTATGGTCTAGAGGACAGATTTCCTGATGTTTCACCAACAACTGGCATCTTCAACCACAGATGCCAGAGAAACATCAAGAACTCTGTTCTGTAGACTATGATCCTATGTCCTGAAACCTATCACTGTCCAAGAAATACTGGCTATGGAAGTTTACACCAGTAAACCTACCACTTACTTGTAAAGATGTACATTTATGTATTTTTACTCAGTTGATTTTTTGGAAAATACTATTGCTTACTGTATTTTCTATATCCAGTATGATGCAGCATTTTGGGGACAATTTTAATATTCAAAGTGACATTTTTATTTCCAATTCTGAGGCCATTATTATAAAAACACTGACTATTTCTTCAAATCATACAGAAACTATGATTCATTGTCCATTACATTTTAGAAGCAATGGGTTGAATGATGAAATCTGAGATTAAAAGGGAAGGGAATATAACAGGGCTAGGACTAGAATCATTACTGAGGTATAGAATCTGGTGCTAGAAGAATGAAGGTGAAAGCATAGAGTCGATTCATTTAATACATTAAAAGCATTTATCTAATGCATTAGAAAGACTCGTTTGGAGATTTCGGAAAAGCAGTTGCTAGAAGAGAAGCCTAGTTTCTATTTCCAAACAAGATAACACATTTATATTTCATTTCAATGTAATGGATCTGTGACCCTCCAGCAGTTGCTGAATTGCACCTCTCAGCAGTCAAAGCCCATCTGGATAAGGGTGAGGAAAGCTGGACACCCGAAGATCACCGTCATCAGAATGGTCAAAGGTTAAGTAAAATACATGGGTACTTTCAAAGGCACTATATAAGAAATGCTCTATTGTTAATATGGGAAAAAACCCAGAGAATAGCACTATTTGAAAATACCAGTCTGGCTTTCGACAGTGGAAGCACTTATACATCCAAATGTTATAAATATGGGAAACATTGTTAGACATAAAGACATTTTGAATGAAAACGATGAGCTCAAAATGAAACGAGAACTGGATGAACAAGGGATCAATATGACCTGGTATTCACAATTGCAAATACAGCCTAGGTATGATAAAGATGCTAAATGTATGGTGTTTATAAAGAATTGACAGAACTGGATAAGATATTGACAGGAACAGATGAAAAACTAATTTAAAAACTGTATAGTTATTTATTGGGTATAAAACTAAAAGAACAACAAGTGAAGGAGACGATAGCATGGGCAAATTTTTTTTGGCTATACAATAGAATTAGATAAATGGCAGAAACTGTGGGAGATAAATTATAAATTGAGAATGTCAACCGTATATAAGGAAAACTTGTGTAAGATGTTTTATAGATGGCACTTAGCACCAGCAAGGCAGGGAAGGATGTTTAAATCAGCTAAATGCTGGAAATGCCATCAGACACCTGGTTCATACTATCATATGTGGTGGACATGCCTTTATTATTTTTATCAACTCAAGGCAGCAAATATTTTCTTCTGTTTTCCCCACAACAATAGCACTGTGATTTGAGTTGGGCCAAGAGAGTGTGATTGTGCCAAGGTCATCCATCTGGCTTGCATGCCTAAGGCAGGACTAGAACTCATGGTATCCCTACTTCTAGCTTTGTGCCTTAATCGTTAGAACCATTTTAATGAAAAGAAGGTGATATGATAGTAATGTTCCAATATCTCAGGGGCTGCCACAAAGAAGAGGGGGTCAACATATTCTCCAAAGCACCGGAAGGCAGAACAAGACGTAATGGATAGAAACTCATCAAAGAGAGAATCAACCTAGAATTAAGGAGAATTTTCCTTAACAAGTAATCAGTGGAATGATTTGCCTCCATAAGTTGTGGGTTCTCCAACACTGGAGTAAGAAAAGATTGGACAACCATTTGTCTGAAATGATATAGGATTTCCTGCTTGAGAAGGGGATTGAACTAGAAAATCTCGAAGGTTTCTTCTAATTCTGTTATTCTGTAGATCAAACTGGCTCCCTTTGCTCTTTGCTTTTCCTCCAGGCTTCTCTTTTACCAAGGAGGAGGTGATAGAGATTCTGATGAGAGGCATATAACTTGGGCAACCAGCATCTGTAGGTAGGGGTGGGCTGCAAAAAAGTTAGCAATGGGTTCTCTGCCCGGTTGCTGGGTGGGCATGGCCATGGTGGGTGTGGCCTAGTCATCCTCCTGCACCATGGTGGGGGGGGGGGTTTGCCCTCCCTGGGTTCCTGAGGCTTTCCTGGAGCCTCTGGGAAGGTGAAAACTCCTTCCCCCAGGCTCTGGAGTTCTGATAGGCCCATTTTTCACCCTCCCCAGGCTCAGTATGGGCCCTGCACTTACCTGGGATCCAAAATGGGATGCATGGAGACTCTGGAGAGGGGTGAGGTAGGGTGGGAGGGGTGAAGTGAGGTGGGAGGGGTGGAGTGGGTGGGGCGGAGTGGGGCAGGGCCAGCTAGGAGTGGGATTTGGGAGTTTGCCAAACTGGGTAGACGCTTAGCAAGAGGATCGGCCAAACCCGTGCAAACCCCCAGCAGCCCACCTCTGTCTATAGGAATACTGAAATGATTTTAGGATATGCTCTGTGGTAGCAATAGTACCAGAGTCATGAACCCAATGCCAAAATCTTTCTGCTCTCCTGATACAGACAGTCCTTGACTTAGGACCACAATTGAGCCCCAAATTTCTATTGCTAAGAGAGAGTTCCTGCCAGTTTTAAATCCACATTCAAAACAACATGATTTTTAGTTATGCCCTCTTCTATCTTTTCTTTTAAGTCTATTTTTATAGTATCAGACAGTCTAAGTGAAAGTTCAAGGTACATTCAGGGTACCAGAGTTAAAATATTTTTAACTCTTCCAGTTAAAATATTTTTCTCCATTCTATATTAGAACTCTTCTCTTTTAATTACAATCTTTAATTCTTTCTGGTTGTCTGTAGTAACCAACCTTCAAGGTATCCTCTTGTCCTGTTTTTCTCTCATCCTGAACATTTTCCCAGGAAAATATTTTACACTTGAATTCAAAATTGTCATATATTTTTAATAATATTAATAATATTTTAAACAAACCACAGGGAGTATTATAATTGTTTCAAAATCTTATTTCCAGTCAATCCGATCTCCTATACCATTTCAAAGCTTTCCAAAATCAACATTCCATTCGCCCTTTTGCTCTTTACTTCCAAATAAAAAAGGTTTTCTTTAAGTTTTAAACTTACATAAAACCTCTTTCACTTGAGTTACAGGAAAATCACGCAGGGTAATAAAACCTGTCCTTCTGAAAATTCCTAATACCAAAAAAGCAATCTACAAGTCATTTAAAGTAAAAGTGATTGAGAAATGGAGTGAGCGAACCCAGTATCTCTTCAAAGGCTTCTCAATTGTGGCTTGGACAAAACTGACTCTCCTGACTTCCAGAGTTCTGAAACCTATTTTATGGTCTCATCATGGGAAGCCTCTTGGGGGGTCAATCCCAAGACCCCTCCTTTATATGGAGGAGAGGAATTCAGTGAACTGCTTCATTCACTGGCTCTTCTTTCTGCGACGGTCATCGGTTCTGCTTCCTGTGGAGCTGTCTTTAGTTCTCCACTGCTTCCCTGGAAGTCCTCATAACTTTTTTCGATGGAATGGGTGGCAAACAGGGCAGTGTATGTGAGTGTAGGTACATTAGTGTAGGCTAGTTGTTGGAAGCTGGCTGGTGCAAGCAGGTTGATTTTGCCTGACAGATTTTGCCTTGTTCTTCCTGATGTTTGCAGCGAGGGTGCAAGTTCTGGCAATGGGGTGTGTGATAGCTGTCTGATGGGATTGGATGTCTTTTGCGAGCTGCCCTTCGGTTTAGAATGGGTCAAGACCCGTCGAAGTAATTCAGTGGCTTTTCTTATACATCAGCAACTCCCTAGGAGGAAAAGACAATAGTCAGGCAGCAAGAAGGAAAGAAAAGAGGCTTCTCATTTGGGGAAATGAGGAAAAGGAAGAAGCATCATGGAGCCAGCCCTGGCTCACAGCACTCTTCCAAGACAGCTAAATAGCTGCAAATTGACAAGCTTTTTCTGCAGAAAGAAACAGTAAGTAACCATTCCCCAATTCCCATCTGCCAAATTCGAGGCTCTTGAATGGGATTTACAAAAGAAAAACAGCAATTGCTGGACCTTTCTGCATCCCTTGGTGAGGAACGAATACGTTAGTTAGATTCGTTGCTGCTCCCCTCAATCGATGGTCAGGTGAGCTGTGTGTAAAATGAATAAATAAATCTTCAGTGGATTTTATTCACTCTCCAGTTTCTTCTAAAGAAAAGAACATGATTGCAGAGGGCAAGGACTGGGAAAAACTGCCAGTATGAGATGGCACAACCAAATTTATGCAAAACAATGTTTGCCATAACTGTTATTTCAATGTTTGAGCAATTAACATCACTAAAAATAATTTAGACTTGTTAAAAAATGATTTGGAAGACTCTGCACAAAAGCACACAGAAAGTTTCCCTGCCTTTATTGAAGCTCATGCACAAATGCTCTAGTGAAGCGACCTCCCTTGGGGCAAAAGGACAGTAAGTTATAAGCCAATAAAGTTCTAATTATTGATGGAACTGTGAAGTACTCAAAGAAGTTACCTCATCAAAGCTGACCTGTTCCTTGCAAATAAATCAGGTTTTTCTTCATTTATCTTTTGACTTGCCTCAGTTCCAGTCTCCAGGTCACCAGAAGAGCAATTGTAACTTCTTAGGGGCAGTTTTTCCATTGCTGCCACTGGCAAATAGATTTGTGCATGGTTGAATGACTCTCAAGCATGCCTGGCATTTAATGAATTTTACTGCCTTTTAAGCAATCTATACCACACGTGTTGCATAAAATGAAATCCTTTTCATTTTAAAAGGATTTGAAATCCCAATCAGTTTTCCATTATGGAAGAGTAACTCCTTTGCTCAGCTCTGCTGTCTTTGATACCCACAGATTGCCAAATGTTAACCCTGTTGTTAATAATAGTATCTTCATTCCCTGTTTGTCCTTAACTAAGCTTAACTAGAAGAATGACAATTAAACAAATGAGGCTAGGTTTGTTATGGATGAGTCTGCCCTTATCAGTGCCTTTAGAATCCTCAACCGTTCAGCTCCTTCAGCCAATTCTCTTTAGTGGTGTTAACAGGAATTCTCTTTTAACCATCCTTGGCTTGATAGCAAATACCATGTAGCCAAGAAACAACTGCGTACTTGTTTTAAGGAATATAAAAAAGATCCTCATTCTTATTCCACCCAGGATCTCCTGCCCTTCAAGACAAAATATAAACAGGTATTACAGGCTAAGAAGAGAGTCATGGAATCAATTTTTGTTACTTGTTCTAAGAATTCAGCTCTCTTCTAGAAATGCATAACGCTTCAATCTGCTTGCCTTATTTTACAAATTTCAACTTTTACTTTTGCTTCAGTTTGGGATAATTTTCAGTTAATGGTTGGGTTAAAATGTCAGAAAACATTTTAAAAAGTGAAGAAAATTAAGAGCAAACAGTGGCAAACTCTGTTGGAGCGCCTGGGGAAGTGCAGGATCCACAGGTTGATTTAAATAACCACATATAGCATGAATATTGGAAAGTGCTTATGAAGTACAATGTCAGAAGTCAGAATCTTTGTGTTTGATGGCTTCTAAAGTTGTTACGTTGTGGACCTAGATAGGTCATTTGATTAGTATTTTAACATGAACTAATTAATCCTTCATGACTTAATATGTAAATTTGAATCAGATTTTGCACTTTTCTTAAATGTTCCGAGAGAAAAAAATCATTAAAATATGTCCTAAGAAATTTCTCCACACTACTAATTGCCAAATATATCAATTCTTTCAGCCAAATAAATCTATGGGGTGAAATACGGATTTAATCGTTTTTATTAAAACTAATTTTGAATTTCTCCTAGTAGCATGGGAGAAGTACAGGAAGCCCGTATGCTTTATATTTCATAGTCTCTGTGCTTCTTTAGAATGCCTTGGATATCTGAGAGGTGCAGGCTCCTTTTCTGCGGGAGCTTGCACATCTAAGTGTGGAGGGAAAAGCGGAGATTACATTTCAGACATAACAAAGAAGCATAGAGAATGAAGTGCAAGTCATTTGTGCATTCTGTTCCCCTGCTTATGTTCAAAGCCAAGTTCTCCCACACCTCATTATCTTCAAGCATAATATCGTAATGATACAGCCATTCAATTTTGTGAATATGTACAGTCACAAAGTGGCTATCCACTCTCCAGTTTATGGAGATACACCAGGCCAGTGAATCTCACATTGGAGCAGATGCAGAAGCATGGGATCATGATGAAGAAGAGAAGTTACTTCTATTCTCTGAATAATTGTTGAATGAAAAATTGTTGTTCTGTTTGATATGTGGAAGGAATATTTCAGTCTATTAAACTAGATGCTTTTTGATTAATATTGTTTTTGATATTGTTAACTCATTTGATTTTGAATTGCGAGCCTTAGCTTTTCTGATTGTGTCTTGATGTTTTGGGCCATTTGAAGATGCTTTTATACTTGTCCTTTTTGTCCTCAGCTTGTCATACACACAAGTGAGATTTCTTCCAAACACGTTCTTCCCAGTGCTTGTGAGGTGGATCCCATCTCTTGACAAAGGCCAACATGGAGATAGTGTAGACCAGGGTCTACAAATACATTTTTTTCTTGACAGCACCATCTCTTGAACCAGCAAGATTACTTCTGAAATCCTCCATGAGTCCAGGTTGACTCAGCCTTTCATCCTTCCGAGATTGGTAAAATGAGGACCTAAATTGTTGGGGGCAATATGCTGACTCTATAACTGCTTAGAGAGGGCTGTACTAGCACTAGCACTAAAAAGCAGTATATCAGTTTAAGTGCTATTGCTATTGCTATTACTTCATTGGATATTGACCATGCATAGGAAGTATGGATGAAAACACCACCTGTGCTCTTAAGTCTTTTGCCTTTTTGCCTAGACCAGGGCTGTCAAACTCCTGGCCCACAGGCTGGATGCATCACATGCTGGCCATGCCCATGCCCAGTTTAGTGAAGGGGAAAAAAGTCTTGATATGTCACGTGATGCCGCCATGATGACATTAATTTGACACCCCTGGCATAGACATTTGATTTTTTTTCCAGGATCTTCTTTGCTGTTATTCATATAAGAATCAGTGGCCTTGATTAGTTGGATAATAGTGATGCACTTAGACTTATATACCACTTCATAATGCTTTTACAGCTCTCTCTAAGCAGTTTACAGAGTCAGAATATCGTCGACAACAATCTGGGTCCTCATTTTATCAACCTCAGAAGGATGGAAGGCTGAATCAACCTTGAATCAGTCAGAATTGAACTCTTGGCCATAAGCAATGAGTTAGCCTGCAATACTGCTTTCTAACCACTGCACCACCACAGCTCCTGTGCCAAGCCTCTCTATCATTTCTTTGATCTTTGTACTTTGAGAGATGATATACTTCCCTTGATAGAGTGATAGATTCCTGATAGCTTCCAGATAAACTCCTGGCTTGCTATCTTCTGAGGCTGACATTCCACTGGTTCAGCTGGGGCAGATCTTCAGAGTAAGAATCTGGATTATGACATGAAGAGAATCAAGACTTGATAGTCAAGAAAAATAATAAATGGATCATCGAACAAATCAACTCAGAGAAGCATGAGGCCAAATATCAAGCTGGATTTATCATAGTTTGGACACAATCCAGTAGTTTGGATTTATCATAGTTTGGATTTTTGGTGTGCTGTGTGTTGGATTTTGCCCAATGAACTCATAAAGCTTTCATGACACGAACTTTTGAATTTACTATCGTTTTTAATTATTTCTAAGTTTCGGGTTGATTTTAGATTATGGTCTATTTTGAATCTGTTCATAATTTTCCATTATGGATAAAATAATAATAATTGAAGACTTCCTAATTAATTATAGCATGCTAAGGAGAGAAGGAGCAACATGAATTTGGAACAGAGTTCATAAGTTTCTTACATAAGTTACGAAAATATTTACATCCATGGTCTGTTAAATGTGATCAGTACTGTATTTTTCGGACTATAAAATGCACTTTCCCTCCCCAAAAGTGTGTAGAAATATTTGTGTGTCATATAGAGCAAATGTTGCCGAAGCCCTGCCCACCTGCCAATTCCTACCCTTCAGCCTCTGCTTCCTTGCAGCAAACAGCAAATAGCTGGTCAACTTCAGCACAGCCTGATTTAGCACAATCAGCTGATTGGCAGTTGGATTGGTCTCCCAGAATACTGCCAGTCAGCTGTTCCAGGCTGTGGGGATCGCTGCCGCCCATTGGCACCATCAGTGCCCATAGGCGCTGCCGCCCATTGCTGCCTCCGCACACCCCATTTTTGGCCTCCGCGCATTCCATTTTTGGCCTTTGTGTGTCCCGTTTTCAGCCCATTCCAGGAGGTGGGGATAGGCAGCCGATCCCCACCATCTGGAATAGGCTGATAATGGGACTCACAGAGGTGGTGATAAGTGGCAGTGGCGGCCAGGCTCTTTGCTGTTTGCTGAACGAGGCAAACTGGTGGGAGGCAAAGGCAGAGGCAGAGGCAGGTTTTTTTTCTTGTTTTCCTCCCCAAAATCTAGTTGTGTCTTATAGTCTGGAGCGTCTTATAGTCCCCAAAAAATATGGTAATTCTAATACGTCCATTTGAATTAAAATGTTTTAATAAAATTAACATAGAAAAATATATTCTGATATGTAATAAGGTATTTTTTAAAAGCTTGCATTTCTGATGTTTCATTTGAAGACTAGACTTTTATGTCAAATTTAGAATCTTGACTTTTAGAGTTTTGACTTTGCTTTTTGCTTTTTTATTTTTATTATTTTTTTGTCCTAATTTTGGAACTAAATGTCCAAACACCTCGAATCATTACCCATACAGTGTTTTTTAAACTATCTTTTTCTAAATCAAATTGTAACAGAAATAAGAAACATTCACTACTACATACACAATTACATGCTAATGGTTTTTTGTTTCCTACAAATTTGTTCCTTTCTTTCAGGTGCTCAGATTATTGACTTGATGATGCTTGTGATAGATATAACAAAAGGAATGCAGACTCAGTCAGCAGAGTGCTTGGTGATTGGACAGATTGCGTGCCATAAGATGATAGTAGTTTTGAACAAAATTGACCTTCTTCCCGAGGGTAAGCGACAAGCTGCCATCGACAAGATGGTGAAGAAAATGCATAAGACCCTGGAAAACACTAAGTAAGTAACCTGCCCAACCTGCTTACATAATAAGGAATGGCATTACTTTCATTTTCTTTTTTTTATGCTACTTTAGGAGTTTTTGACGAAATTCCTTGAACCGAGTGTACTTCTTTAGAATAAATCTTTAAATTGAATGTTAGTCAGATAAGGTGGTAGACATTTTGTTGTTGTTGAGAGCCATAGTTGCTCAAAGATAATCTGTTAGAAGTTGAATCAATTGTGGTTTAGAACATAAGTAGAAGTGGGGAGGGGAAGACACCTGTTTTCTTTCTGACACTCCTCTTTTGTGCTGTATCTGACACCCACTCCTCTGCCACAAAGGAATAAGATAGCTTTTATCAGGTAGAATAGAGGAATAAGTCTTGATGAAAGAAAATCAGCATGGATTCTGCAAAGGTTAACTCTCTTCACATTCTAGGGGGTGGTTGTTATTTTTTGAGATTGTCAAATGAAATAGAAATGAAGGATGACCTATACTTACACTTTCTAAAGTTTATTACTGAAGTTATTCATAAAAGATGCTTAAATAAATTTTGTGATCAAGGAATAAGCTGTTCTTTTGTGTACTGTTAGTTCTTACTTAACAGTGATAATTGGGACTGGAATTTCTTTCATCAAGTTATGCTGATGTAAAGTGCAATGTCCGGTGACTATGCTTCGTAGCAACAGCTGTACAAGAGTTCCTGGTTTCCATTGTTTAAGTCAGGACTTCATATGATTGCAAATTCTAACTTCCTGCTGGCTTCCCCATTGATTTTGTGGAAAGCCAGTGGGGAAGGTCGCAAATTGAGAGCATGTAGCTACCGGACATCGGTATGTTCAGAAAGCCAGTCTACTTACTGAGCACCTGGATCACACACTGATATAACCACTATGGGGATCTGTACCAGTGGTGGGATTCAAAATTCTTTACTACCGGTTCTGTGGGTGTGGCTTGGTGGGTGTGGCTTGGTGGGCATGGCAGGGGAACGATACTGCAAAATCCC